>CM033469.1:412528558-412573660 GCA_019447015.1 Hymenochirus boettgeri
TTAGAACAGATCTTCAGTTGGCAGTCTATTTAGAACAGATCTTCAGTTGGCAGTCTATTTAGAACAGATCTTCAGTTGGCAGTCTATTTAGAACAGATCTTCAGTTGGCAGTCTATTTAGAACAGATCTTCAGTCGGCAGTCTATTTAGAAAAGATCTTCAGTCGGCAGTCTATTTAGAACAGATCTTCAGTCGGCAGTCTATTTAGAACAGATCTTCAGTCGGCAGTCTATTTAGAACAGATCTTCAGTCGGCAGTCTATTTAGAACAGATCTTCAGTCGGCAGTCTATTTAGAACAGATCTTTAGTTGGCAGTCCATTTAATGCATATAGTACCTTAACAGTCTTTGTAGAACAGACCTTTTGTTGGCCGTTTTGTAGAGCAGATCTTCATTTGATAGTCATTCTAGAGCAGACCTTTAGTTTGAAGTCTTTCTAGAGCAGATGTCCAGTCGGCAGTCTTTTTAATGCATTTAGCACGTTAACAGTCCATCTAGAACAGACCTTTAGTCAGCATTTTTCTAGAGTAGCTCTTCACCTAGTAGTCTTTCTAGAGCAGATCTTCAGTCTTTCTAGATCCCCTTAAAGAACAACCTTAAACCATTACTGGAAACTATAATTCTTTCCAACCACCACTATACCATTTTTTTAATCTGTCCCCTATTTCTTTAGATATCCAATCTAAACCATCTTACATTTCAGCTTTCAATGAATTGCCATATTATCATAAACTCTTTTGCTGTAGCTGGAATGGTGACACAGTTGACATTTGATATGCTGTATGCGGTGTATGCAGTTGGGAAATTCACTCTCCCAATGCTGCATCATAGTGATTACTGAGCATGCTTGCCCTCTTAAAAAAAAAGTCTGGTCTGATGGTAAGGGGAGTGGTTAACAGAGGGAGGGGCGATACTGAGACTGAGCAAAACAAGTTGATTGAAGGCATTCAGCAACACACACCTCAGAGTAAGTACTGCTTACACATTTTTATTAATAGAGCAGGATGAGGAAGGTAAAGGTGAACTTTACAGTAAATGTATCCAATAGGAAATACATTTGCAGAGTTTATTTTCCTATTGGTTAGACCCTTGGCCAGGTGGGGGAGGAGCAACAACACTTTAGTGGACTATCACCATGTCATAGAATCTAAATCCAGAGCCACACACACCAATCATCTGTACAGTCATCCAATAGTCCAACAGGAGAATAAATAGTCCAATGAATAGCCATTGATAGGATTTTAAAGGTTATGTATTTTATGCTAAATAAAATCTAAGCAAGTATTGCACCATTTTAATTGGAATCTGGGTGGATTTTTGCAGCAAACTGGCTGGATGAGTTGTTTTGCATCATCGGATCAATTGACATGGGAATTCTCAAACAAGGAAATATTCTAGTTGGTTGGTACAGATTGCACATGGTTGCACGTTGTTTATGGAGATTTTTTTTTATAGTGTCATTAAATTGGCCTCACATCTTTTGATCTGATTGGTTCTGCAAATGACTATAAAATCAATAGGCTTTTTGCTGCCTGAAACATAGCGACCCAATGGGTGGGATCTTGTTTGGGTGATTCATTTGATTCTTTTGTACTTGGTTTACATCACCAGGGCCGTGGCTACCTAGGGGGGGGGGGGGAGCTGAGGGCCCGGACATTATAATGATTATACCCTCCTTCCCACAGATCTGGGTCCTGATGCTCATCGGTGCCCTTGGGTTTGAGTAATGATGTTATACCAAGTGTATGTTAATGTAAATTTAGGTCAAATCTAGCTGCTGGCATCTCTTCAGCTCCCTCTCCTTCCCAGAATGATGTAAGCAATGACATCACCAGCCACCATTTATAAGGATCCATTGTACCTCCTCCTCCCCTCCAACTCACGATTCAACAATTTTCTGAAACAAACCCTTGAAAGTAACAAACCAGGAACAGGGAAGGGAAAGTAATGTACAGAGCGGACCGTACAGTGCCAAAACAATGGTGGGGAAACACCGTAAATAGATCGAGTTGGTGGATTTCTGCCACAAACAACACGAGACTAATTAGATCATTGTTACATTTCATAATTGGATAAAACAATGACACAATATAATATTATTATACACCTAATGTTATTCACACTGGTTATATAATAGAGATTTACTAAACGGGGGTGGATTAGGTTTAATATACATGGTGACCTGCCATAATGTTGGACAAGCTCTGCCCCTCAGTCTCTTGGAAAACCGCTCGGAAAAAGCATGTCTTCCCATTGGCCAGATTGCAAACTGATGATGGAGGCGAAACTGGATTAGACCGGCAAGGTAACGTTAAGGTAAGAACTGATCCAGACAATATCCAGGAGTGGGAGATAATATGTTGTTTGAAAGATCTGATTATCTGAACCTGCCATTTATCTACTTTGATAAAATAGAGTTTTGATTGCTTGAGAAATACTATGTGAACAAAGACATTTTCAGGGAAACCCTGAAAGCCACTCAACAGTCAATGTTGTAACAAACTTATGATATAGTTTGACTCTACTTTTGTGATGTCATTTCTAACCCCTCCTCCTCTGAAAGCCACTGGCCCAGGCATGCTCAGTGTGAATCCCACAAGGAGAGAAGAGAAATTGTTCACTCAGCTAAATGGAGAGGCAGTGAGGCCAGGTGCATACTGTAGCTGAAATGAGGCATATTGTGCCATTGTGTTTACCTAATGGGCCATTGTGTTTGCTCATATGTAGCCCTGGCTGGAAAGTAAAGCTAGGTACACACCTAGCGATTTTTCCTCCTGACCGACCGTTCGATACTTTCGAACGGTCGGCCAGGAGGAAGGACTGTCGGTCGCGGCAAAAGCAGCCGCGTCCGATAGTCACCGCGACCGATCGTGTGGTCCATAGAGGACCGCACGATCGGACGAGGTTTTCCACCATGTCCGATCGTCCTTTCGTCCGATTCGGACGAACGGTCGATCGGACATGGGCACATTCGGATTCGATAATTTCGGTCTGATCGACCGATACACTGAACTATCGGTCGATCGGACCGAAATATCTAATCGTGTGTACCCAGCTTAACTGTAATGCAAAGGTTTACTTATTTCACACAGGTATACCCTCATATACCCTAACACAGAAAGGCAAGATAAATATCATTTTAAAGATGAACTGTACAACTCCAAACCAACACCCTCCCATTACAAGTACCCAGGATGAGGATTTTACCCAGCTATGGGTCCATCACCATCCCATAGCTGGGTAAACATTAGATCACTTGCAATTTTTGTTGTGATTGTCTGCTCTAGACCTGTCCCCTGCTTGTATTTGTGGTGTAGCCAATGGGAAGACACGCTCTGCAAGAAGGCCAGGTCCAGGACCGTAGGAGGGGGTGGAGCTGGACAGAGAATCACAACTTAATGTGAGTATTACTGCCAATCCAAGGTATAGGAAAAGTAGTGTTTTAAACTGAACTTCTCCTTTAAATAAAAATACATTTTGATTTCCCAGCAAGCTTCAGGGTTCTCCTTTGAACAAACACAAACCAGTCTTGTTTTCCAGATTTAGTGAAGTTATGGGGCATTCCCAACCCCCTGGATTTATAATTTCAATTAGATTAGATGAATGGCACAGTAGATTTTCTCCATCAACCTTTAACACCTTGTACATTGATCACTCTGAATCTCACACGTCCCAGGACTGATACGGTCCCATAATGAACATTGTATGTAAGTAAACATAACATAGAGACGTATTGTGTTCCTAATCAGGTTACAGTGTTACCTTCATGTTACAGAATTGCAACCTGCTCCCCAGATAGAAAACAACATGGAATGCTAAGTGCTTAAGATTAACTCAGGGTCAAGCAGGTTAGCAAATGGACTTATCAGTTAGCACTTGAACTACATCAATATCTGTGACCTACAGGGCGGATTAGGTTTGCTTTGCCTTTTCTAATCATTAGCTCTGCGACAGCATTGGGACTTTAATAGAGATAGATATCATGATGAACGCATTGAACTAATGTGATAAAAGCAGGGCCATATTAATAATCCAGGTTAAAAAGCTTTAAGGCCATAGGTATATAGGGGGGGGGGCTTTAAAATTTCTAGTTATGCCCCTGATTAAAGGGACCATACATTTACTGGAAATGAGGCTTTGGGCAATGTACATACTGGACAACGACTGACAAATCTGTCTATGTAGAAAAAAGCGACACAGACGATATTTCGACCTGACGCCGGATCCTACCCAATAAAATCAGCAGAACTGGGGGAAAATTACCAACACGCCCAGTCAATTTTTACTGATTTTTGCAGAAAATGAACAGTGGTGGCGACAGATTTAAATACTGGATCGCTCAATTTATATATAATCGGAGCTTTAAAAATATTGAAAACCATTTTCCATTTTCCCGATCGACTGCTTGGCAATGTTCAGTTTATTGGAAAAACGAAGATCGGGCCAGGTGGAAAATTTGCCGCCAACCCATCTTTAGTCCCCATCTCCCCGCGGATTTCAAGTGGAAACATCGGAAAGATCGGAACCTCAAGGCTTCAAGCAATTCTTCTGATCGGATCTCCAATCGTTGCACTCGATACGAAATCCAATCGGAGGAACATCTGCCCATGTATGGCCAACTTAACTTATTGATGGTCCAGTGATGTTCCAAAAACCGCCCATATGTAGAACTTTGTAGATCGAACATTGAATAATCTTGTACATGTATGGCCAGTCTATTGTTTGAACAGACCAGTCACTGGGTCTTTCCATAGAAATCTACTGGTTTGGTGGTTGGTCAGGTTGGCGTAAGACATAAATGATCCTTTGGATAAATCTGTGAACCAATCATATTGAAACCATATGAACTGCTCCTCTGTTTATTGTAGGAAATCCAGTCTATAAAACATGAGATATTAGATTAACAACAACGACTTCTTGGTGAGAAAATCCTTGAAATATCCATGTATTGTCTCAAGTCTTCTCCTGAGACCCAGAAATGCCATAGAAAAAGGGCAAAGTGTCTGGGACATTAGCTATGGGCTAAAGAGAGTCACTTAAACCCCCATTTATAGGTTACAATGGTTCCTCCTCCAGAACATTTCTACATAGTTTATATAGAACAAGCTAATTTGGTTTCAAATTAAATTATCTTAATAAAGCATGATGTCATTGATTTAGGACATGACTTTGGTACGTATATAGACAGACACATGATGTCATTGATTTAGGACATGACTTTGGTACGTATATAGACAGACACATGATGTCATTGATTTAGGACATGACTTTGTACGTATTCGACAGACCATGCTGTAATTGATTTAGGACATTGACTTGGTACGTATATAGACAGACACATGATGTCATTGATTTAGGACATGACTTTGGTACATATATAGACAGACACATGATGTCATTGATTTAGGAGATGACTTTGGTACGTATATAGACAGTTGGGAAATGTAGCACCAGACAAATCCCCTACAGCAATTCTATGTAGATTTCAGTAGTGCAACCATTACCTCTTAGCCTGTGGCTAATTCTATTATAATCTGTTTGACATGTTGGTTAGTGGATCATGGGAGATTTGGCTACCAGCAGATTGACATGGGCTCAATTGATTGATTAACCCATAGACACATTTACTACACAATTACAATCCATGCACATACTGTATTGCTTAGGTTGGAGAACACAATAAAACAGAAGACTCCCCTGTAGAAGACATTGACCAAATACCCTTGTTTTGATTGGCTTCAAGAAATGGCCACCTTGTACCTTTAACCTTGTACCTTTAACCTTGTACCTTTAACCTTTTACCTTGATTCATTCATTCATCATTCTTCCTATTTTACTTTGATTTTAGGTGTAGACCATGTGATCTAATGTAGACATAGAGACATTAACATACCCCTTGTAATATTACGATAATTTCCAAGTATCCTTTCAGCGTAGATACTCCAGTCTACACCAATGTCTTCGTTTGCCAAAAATGGTACAGAAGAGACAGGACAGAATGAAAAAATCAAGCAGAGGTTGTTTCAGGCAGAGTCAGAAATCCCACCACAAGCCAAACAATACAAAAGGCAAGATACATCAGGAGAGGAAGTAGAAAAAAGATTAGAGACTGATTAAAAGAAAGCTGAAGATGACAGCAAGATAGAGGAACGTCAGAAGGAGCCGAGAGCTTCAACAAGGAAGACAGGCAGGAAAGGAACGTCAGATCCCCAATTCTTATATATAACGATATTAGGAAAACCAGTTAAATAAATAGCCATTAACAGTACTAGACCATAGGGTCCATTATACAGGTCATATCAAAAATGTACAGGATACGCAGAACTGTTATGTAATATAAGCATTATGTAGAACACAGTTATTATTATTTTACTATTTTTATTATCATTATCATATGACAGGGTAAGATCTGTAGGGCATCTAGTAAACATAGTCAAGCGTTAGATTGAAACCATCACCACGGATGAAATGTTTCTGTTGTGAATACCCCAAGTAACGGTGTCTGCTCCATGTAATGTAATCATTGGTGATGTGTTTATAACACCAGGTTCCCCTGCAAACCTCTCTGTGTCCACAGGTGACGTATAGAGAAGTAAATAAGTGACTTCTAATATCCTTATAATTTACAGTAGGGGGTACATCATTCACAATATAATTCCAGGTTCCCCTGCAAACCTCTCTGTGTCCTCAGGTAACGTGTAGGGAAGTAAATAAGTGACTAATAATATCCTTATAATTTACAGTAGGGGATACATTATCCCTTATAATACATGAGTGGTACCCAGAGTTCCCTGTATAACTCAGTCTGTGTCCTTGTACCTTATATTAGACACGGAACTCCTCAGTGACTTCTAATATCCTTATAATTTACAGTAGGGGATACATATCCCTTATAATACATGATTGGTACCCAGAGTTCCCTGTATAACTCAGTCTGTGTCCTTTTACCTTTATATAGACCAGAACTCCTCAGTGACTTCTAATATCCTTATAATTACAGTAGGGGATACATATCCCTTATATATACATGAGTGGTACCCAGAGTCCGTATAAACTCAGTCTGTGTCCTTGTACCTTTATATAGACACAGAACTCCTCAGTGACTTCTAATATCCTTATAATTTACATTAGGGGATACATTATCCCATATAATACATGAGTGGTACCCAGAGTTCCCTGTATAACTCAGTCTGTGTCCTTGTACCTTTATATGGACACAGAACTCCCAGTGACTTCTAATATCCTTATAATTTACAGTAGGGGATACCTTATCCCATATAATACATGAGTGGTACCCAGAGTTCCCTGTAAAACTCAGTGTGTCCTTGTACCTTTATATATACACAGAACTCCTCAGTGACTCTAATATCCTTATAATTTACAGTAGGGGATACATTATCCCTTATAATACACGAGTGGTACCCAGAGTTCCCTGTATAACTCAGTCTGTGTCCTTGTACCTTATATAGACACAGAACTCCTCAGTGATTCTAATATCCTTATAATTACAGTAGGGGTAAATTATCCCTTATAATACATGAGTGGGACCCAGAGTTCCCGTATAACTCAGTCTGTGTCTTGTACCTTTATATAGACACAGAAACTCCTCAGTGATTTCTAATATCCTATAATTTACAGTAGGGGGTACATCATTCACAATATAACACCAGGTTCCCCTGCAACCTCTCTGTGTCCTCGGGTAACGTGTAGAGAAGTAAATAGGCCTCTGTGTCCACATTCCGTAATGAAGGCAACGTTGTATCTAGAGCTGATGGAGTGTAACATGGAATGTTCAGTACTTGTGTCTGGAAGGGAGCGAGAAGACAATGAGGTTTGTTACATACGAGGACAAGAAGTTTAATAAATAAACCTGAAATACACAGAACATCTTGGACCTTTAGTCTTCTCCTTGTCTTGTTATTTAGAGAATTGGCAACAAGAAGCCACAATGAGATTATGGAGCTGGCGATACAGGTAAAACGTAGGATAATCCCCGTCTCCTTGTTCTTTGTAATCCAAGTGAGGTCAGTGGGCAGAGATGATGGATCTTAGTAACCGAAATGTGAGATTGTCAAACATAAAGGAAGTGTGTTGTTGTCCGCGATTCTGTTTATAGCTGACGGGATCTATTGATATGTCTGTGAGATGTCTAATGATACTGATTGGTAATAGGACAGGAATAATTAAAGGGCAACTGTGCTCTCCGAGTTAAATAAAAACCTGCAGTCCGTTCCTGTGAGAAATTATATGAGGATAATTTGCATTCGTCCTGCTTTCAGTAGCTTAAGTGACATCATCTAACCCTCTTTCCTCCCCTATGGCCGCGGGACAAGCAAGCTCACTTAATGCTGGGAAAGGCAGGGAGAGTAACAGTAATTGACAGTTGAAAGGGGAATGCAGACAGAGGTCATCTGCAGAGCTTTGGAAACTTCAAATGAATTGCTGCAAGCAGAACCTAGATAGATTATCACAATGGAAGCAGAATGGCAGTTGAGATTCAATGTTGATAAGTAAGGTGATGCTTTGGGATTTAATAATCCCTGTGCCCACCCACCATAAATAACTCTGTGTTAAGTGCATCTGAAATGGAAAAAGAAAGATTTTGGGGGTTCTGGTAGATAACAGACTTAGCTGTAGCAAACAATGCCAGGTAGCAACGGCTAGAGCTAGCAAGATATTGTCTTGTATAAAGAGGGGAATAGATTCAAGAGAGAAAAATATTATTCTCCCTCTTTACAAGGCACTGGTAAGGCCTCATTTGGAATATGTGGTGCAGTTTGGAATCCCATATACAAAGGGACATCTTGGAAATTGAGGCAGTTCAGAGAGGGCAACTAAAATAATAAGGGGAATGGAGGGGCTTGAAAATGAGGCAGATTAGAAAGTTAGGGCTGTTTACATTGGAGAAGCGACATTTGCGTGGGGATAGGATCACTTTATATAAATATATTAATGGCCCACACAGTGGAACTCTCTGGGGTGCATTGTCACTAATAGGTCATATCAGAGGAACATGTGGACATCCTTTAAGGTTGAAGGAAGGAGTTTCATCTATCGGTTAGGAAAGGTTTCCTACAGTGGAGAACGGGTGAAACTGTGGAACTGTCTTCCAGCAGATGTGTGTGGACTAACAAAAGGAAGTTTCCTGTGAGTGTACGAACTTGTGAGTGGCCCTTTCTCTAAGGACCTGATCTCAAGGACATAAAAAAAAAGGACACTTAATCATTTGATGGTTGTAGGTGGTGTGTGAAAGTTTGAAAATAAGGATTGTTTGACCGTTTGAATAAGGATTGTTTGTACTGTTTAAAAACTGTGTGCAGGATTGAGTGTGCAGTAAGCAGACTATCTTCTTTTCCAGTTTAAAGGGGTGTGTGCTGGACTCTATATTTAGGATTGTACCTGTTGTAATCACAAACAGGCTGTAAAAGGGTTAATAGTGTTTGGTTTTTTTTTTTTTTTTTTTCCCTCTCTTCTGGCTCTTGCACTAATTGGGTGTGGGGGTTGGGGCCTATTAGTTAAATAGGATTCACAGTGTGGGGCCTGTGGTTTGGACCCTAACAAAAGAGTTTCCTGTGAGTGTAACGAACTTGTGAGTGGCCCTTTCTCTAAGGACCTTGATCTCAGAGACATAAAAAAAGGGACATTGAAACAAGAGGGCAATTAAACAAGGTTTGTGCGTCACTGTGTTGGTGTGGTGTATTAGAAGGGACAGTTTGTCAGTACCATGCAATGTGCATGTGCAACATGTATAGGAACCGGAGCACGACGTTCCGGGGAACAACTATGTCTGTGTCAGTTGTGAGTGGGTTGCCCGTTTGGAAGCTGAGGTGGAGAGTCTAAGGGGGCAGCTTGCAGCATTGGGGGATTGGCAGAACTGGGGGTCAGCAGGCACTGGCTGGGGCCAGTATAGGGGGGTGGAAGAGGGACAAGAAAGGATGAGGAAGGAGGTAGTTTTGTTAGGGTTACTAGGGGAAGTGGGGACGGAAAGAGTGAAGTAGGGCTTCTTCCCCAATTGTCCATCCCAACAGATTTGCCGCCTTAGGTAATGAATGGAGGGGAACTCTGAATAGCAGTATGGAGGGGGCTAGTCCTGAGCACCAGGGGACTGCCATCTTGATAAGGAGAGGAAAGAAGGGTCAGGAATGCAAGGCGGTGGTAGTGGTAGGGGACTCCATTATAAGGAAGGTAGATAGGGTAATCTGCCGCCAAGACCGACCATGCCGAACTGTGTGTTGCCTGCATGGTGCTAGGGTTCGGATGTGGGGATCATGTGTAGACAGATTATTGGGTGGGCCGGGTGTGACCCGCGGTCTTTGGTTCACATTGGTGCCAATGACAAAGTTTAGAGGTGGAGGTGAGGTCCTTAAACATGATTTCCGAGAACTAGGGGCCAAGATAAAAGCAAAGACCCTCAGGGTAGTGTTTTCAGAAATACTATCCGCAGCCACGTGCTAAGCCAGGGAGAAGCCGGGAGCTTAGGAGCATAATGCGTGGCTAAGAGAGTGGTGTAAGAAGAAGGGTTGGGTTTATTGAGAACGGGCAGACTTTGCGTACGGCTACAGGCTCTTTAGTAGGGAGGGTTGCACCTCACTGAGGTGGTGCAGCTGTTTAGGGGAGAAGATGGCTAGAGGGTTGGAGGAGATTTTAAACTAGGTTGGGGGGGAGGGTAATTAGCAGTCTCTGGGATAGATTGTCCGGAGAAGCAGGGTGTAGATAGCAGTGGGTGGGTGGAAAGGGGGGTGGGGCTAGATAGGGGATAGGGAGGAATGTGTATCAAAGTGTACGAAATAATTACCAGGATCATAATCTAAAATGTATGTTTGCAAATGCGAGAAGCCTGGCTGACAAAATGGTGGGAATTGGAAATGATGGCATTGAATGAAAAGTATGATGTAATAGTATAGCAGAAAACGTGGTTGAACAGTTCTCACGACGGGCTGTAAATATAGAAGGATATGCCTTGTTTGGCAGGACAGAAAAAAAGGAAGGGGAGGGAGTATTGATATGTAAAAAAGAATTGAGCCAAATTTAAAAGAAGAGATAACTGGTGATATGGATGATAAAGTGGGGAGGCAATATGGGTGGAATTAGGCAACAGGAAAGGGGTGGTAATGTGTTTGGGTCTGCTTAAGCCGCCAATGCTAGCAGAGGAGAGGTGAGGTCAACTCCATATGCAGTTGGCAGGGCTGCAAGTTGGGGAGTGTGCTCATTATGGGGGACTTCAATTACCCTGACATTGATTGTTGGGTGGTGAAATGCCATCACAGAAAAAGGCGATGAGTTCCTGAATTTGCTGCAGGATAATTTTCTCTCACAGGTGGTTGAGGTTCCTACTAGAAAGGAGCTCTGTTGGATCTGGTAATATCTAACAGTTGTGGGCGCATTATAGATATAAAGGTAACGAGGCTTAGGGAATAGTGACCATGAAATAGTGGCATTTGGACTTTGTTATCGAAAGGAAAAGTGTGCTGGGTTAACAAAGACATTTAATTCAGGAAAGCAAATTTTCCCAGTTAAAAGCAGCTCTTCAGAATGTCAACTGGGATAGATGTATTATCAGGTAAAGTATCTGAACAGAAGTGGACTGTGTTCAAGGGATTTTAAGCCAGTTCACATCTCATTTATACCCTTGGGAAATAAATGTAAAAAAAATAAATCCGCGCCATGTGGCTGAATTCTGTATGTAAAGAGGCAAATGGTAAGGAAGAAAAAGGCATTTAAAACCTTTAAGGCCGAGGGAACGGAAAGGGCCTTTAGGGAGTATAAAAACTTAACAAGGAGTGTAAGAAAGCAATCAAACTAGCTAAAATTAAATGAAGTAGGATAGCGAAGAAAGCATCCTAAGCCTAAACATTTTTTTAAGTAATTATATAGTAAGAAGATGAGGACTGAGAATGTGGCACCATTAATTAATGGGGATAAGTTAGTTACGGAGGATGGCGATAAAGCAAATGTCTTGAATAATTTTTTTTCCTCTGTATACACTATAGAAGTCCAAGTCCAGATATCATAGAGTATAGTAGATAAAGGTACAAGATTCAAGTTCACTTTGGTTAACTGAGGATATGGTACAGAAAGAACTAAATAAGGTAATATTAGTAAATCTCCTGGACCGGATAAAATACTCCTAGGGTACTTAGGGAGCTAGTTCAGTTTTATTAGGCCATTGCTTCTAATTTTTGCTGATTCCCTCATGTCCGGTGTGTGTGCCTTTGGATTGGAAAAAGGCTGATGTTATTCCAATATTCAAAAAGGGTAGGTAGTCGTTCACAGCCGGGTAATTACAAGGCCTGTAAGTTTAACTCAGTGGTGGGGAAGATCCTGGAAAGTTAATAGGGATACTGTTCTAGAGTATTTTCAAGTGACTGACATATAAGTAGTAACCAGCATGGATTTAGGAGGAATAGATCTTGTCAAACTAACTTGCTTGGTTTTATGAGGAAGTAAGTAGAATTTAGGACTCTGGTATAGCAGTAGAGGTAGTTTACTTGGATTTTGCAAAGGCTTTTGATACAGTCCCCCATAGAGGCGACTAATGAATAAGCTAAGGTTGTTGGTCTGTGGGAGTCAATTTGTACATGGATAGAAAATTGGTTAAAGAATAGGATGCAGAGAGTAGTTGTTAATGGGGCTTCATAATTATGGACTAAGTGCTAAGTGGGGTGCCACAGGGTTCTGTGTTGGGGCGCTTCTATTAATCTATTTATTAATGATTTGAAGTGGGTATTGTCAGCAAGGTTCTGTGTTTGCTGACGACACAAAACTTGTCGGGACCATTAAAAACTTCAGAGGATGTGCAATCGTTGCAAGGGGATCTAGATAGATTATCACATTGGGCTGCTAAGTGGCAGATGAAAATTCAATGTTGATAAATGAAGGTGATGCATTTTGGACTTAAAAATACTTGTGCTATTTATACAATAAATGGCTCTGTGTTAATGATCCCTGTTGGAAAGGGATCTTGGAGTTTTGGTGGATAACAAACTTAAAGGTAGCAAGCAGTGCCAGGCGGCAACAGCCAGAAGCCAACATGGTATTGTCTTGTATAAGCGAGGTATGGATTCAAGGGAGGAAAATGTAATTTCCCTCTTTACAAGCATTGGTAAGGCCTCATTTGGAATATGCAGTGCAATTTTGGAATCCTTGTACAAAAAGGACATCTTTGAAATGGAAAGGGTTCAGAGAAGGGCAACTAAATTATAAGGGGATTGGGGGAGCTTGAATATGAAGAGAGATGGAAAAGTTACAATTATGTACGCTGGAGAAAAGGCGCTTGCGTGGGGATATGATTACTGTGATAAATACATTAACGGCCATACAATAACTATCTGGGGCATTGTTCACCAAGAGAACATGTCAAAGGACACGAGGACATCCCTTAGACTTGAAGAAAAAGGTTTAGGGTCAAGCTCGGAAAGGGTTTTTCACTGTGAGAACGGTAAGGGCTGTGGAACTGTCTTCAGTGGACGTTTGTAATGGCAGGTTCATTGGTCAGTTTCAAAAAAAAGCTGGATGAGTTTTGCAAACAAGGAATGTTGAAGTTACTGGTATGATAAATAAGTAGAGTTGATCCAGGGCATTTCCGATTGCCACTTGGAGTCAGGAAGGAATTTTTTCCCCCTTCATAAATTTGGTGGGGGGGTTTTTGCCTTCCTTGGATCACAGTTAGGCAGGAAATGAGGATATGCTAGATGGGTTGGACTGGATGGACGTATGTCTTATTCAACCTCCAATACTATACTATACTATACTATGTGGTAATGGCAAGTTCATTAAATAGCTTTAAAAGTGGCCTAAGTTTCTAAAACTAAAAATATGAGATTTTGTGGTATTAATACATATAATGTAGTTTGGTTGGTACAGGGATACTATATAATATTGAGAATTACTGGTATTAATACATATACTGTAGTTCTGGTTGGACAGGGATACTTATAATATTGAGAATTACTGGTATTAATACATATACTGTAGTTCTGGTTGGTAGGGGGATACTAATAATATTGAGAATTACTGGTATTAATAGATATACTGTAGTTCTGGTTTTACAGGGATACCATATAATATTGAGAATTACTGGTATTAATACATATCTGTAGTTCTGGTTGGTACAGGGAGACTATATAATATTGAGCATTACTGGTATTAATATATATACTGTAGTCTGGTTGGTACAGGGATACATATAACATTGAGAATTACTGGATTAATACATATACGTTAGTTCTGGTTGATACAGAAATACAATATAATATTGAGAATTACTGGTATTAATATATATACTGTAGTTCTGGTTGGTACAGGGATACTATATAATATTGAGAATTACTGGTATTAATACATATACTGTAGTTCGGTTGGTACAGGGATACTATATAATATTGAGAAATTACTGGTATTAATACAATACTGAGTTCGTTGGTACAGGGATACTATATATATGAGAATTATGGTATTAATACATATACTGTAGTTCTGGTGATACAGAATAAAATAAATTGAGAATTACTGGTATTAATATATAACTGTAGTTCTGGTTGTACAGGGATAATATATAAATTGAGAATTACTGGTATTAATAATATACTGTAGTTCTGGTTGGTACAGGGATACTATATAACATTGAGAATTACTGGTATTAATACATATACTGTAGTTCTGGTTGGTTACAGGGTTACTATATAATCTTGAGAAATACTGGTTATTAATACATATACTGTAGTTCTGGTTGATAGAGAAATACAATATAACATTGAGAATTACTGGTATTAATATATATACTGTAGTTCTGGTTGGTACAGGGATAATATATAATATTGAGAATTACTGGTATTAATACATATACTGTAGTTCTGACTGATCCAGGGATACCCATATAGTAGAGAGTTCACCGCACACCAGATTCCGATTGCCATGTGGAGTTAGGAAGGAATTTCCCCCTTATCTTGGATCAGCTGTTAGGTAAGGTTAAAAAAAAAAAAAAAAAAGGAGGGTGAAAAGGTTGGACTTGATGGACATATGTCTTTATTCAAACTTAATTACTATGTTACTATGTTACATAACCAAAAGCTGGTGAAAGCAGGAAGTGTTTACAAACTTTTCCAACAACATAAGGGCTTTTATATAACCTCACAGTTGCCCTTTAAAGTGGTACCCAATGGTATTTCGGGCCTGACCAAGACTATTACAGATTACACATTCAGTCTTTATTTGCCAATATGTCTGATCAGTTTCAGAAATCACAACCCTGCCAATCTGACCAATCAGATCCAATCAAGCTGATTTATGGTCCTAGGTTCTTTATATGTGTTTGTATTGTAACTTCTTCATAAAAAGACACGACTACAAATCCTGCTGATCATAGGTTAAAATGATTGGTATATTGTTTTTTTAGATCTATTGGGATATTGGTCAGAAATTCTGACCCTGTCTACCAAGTCTTAAGGGCACATTTATAAAAACGAAATTAGCGCAAAAAAATGTACCCCTGCGGCCCCCAGGGGCACCCCCGGCGGGCGCCGGCGACCTCAACGAGGCCGATGTTGCCGGCGTCTTGATCCGACGCGACGTCTTCGGGCTGGCGACACCAACCACGCTCAGGTTGCCGATGCCAGGCAGACTCACTGCGGCCGCCAGTGAGCCCGCTGGCACCGCCGGCCTCAGCGGAGCCGATGTTGCCAGCCGCTTCTTTCTTCTATCTTCAGCCATCTACTGCGATGGCATCTGAGTTCCTCAGCGGAGTTTTATATAGGTTTGCAGAAAACCCTAATCTATTTCTGATTGGTCAATATTTAATGCTTGGTTAACATGCTTTACATTAACCAATCAGATTTCGCAGGTTATCGTAAAAGTACGGGTGATTGCAGTATCATATGGGTGATCGTAGAATTACGATTGCGATCATAATTGTACGACTGTGATCGTAAAATTTTGACCTCCAATGTAGATTTACATAGATACCGCGCCTTTAATGATCGCTGCCGTGACTGTAAATTTGTGCTTGTGGTCACGATCATTAAAGCGCCTTTTCTAAACATGGCCCCGATAGTAGTTATAATAGCCAGGATATCATCCACGATCAGTGTTTACCGACATGGCTGATCCGTAGCCAAATCAGTTGGTTATGATCACCGAAGACAGATCAGTAATTGCGTAACACGCCACGATATAATTATAAAGTCAATTAACAAATCCCTGAAAGTCCTTAACCTGAATTTACTCACTGTGGATGTCGTACATTTCTATCAGGGGCCCTCAGGGGCCAAATACTGTCCCTACCTCTCATTTGTCTATAATTAGCTTTACTCTGGATCCTATTATTATATACAGGTCTTATTATACCCCCCCTAGTAATCCCCTACAGTGCAGCATTTAAAACTACATGCCAAGGGTCTATCACACCCAAAATGCTGGATTTTACTACATCAAGAGACCCCCCACTAATGTGAATGACCAAATAAGACGTCCTGGGGGGACGAAACTGGCTAAACCCCTCCCTGGGAGAGACAAGATCCCTTTTATAATGAGCAGGTGGAATATAAACCAGCAGGGTCTCACCCTATTCATAAAGGGGCACCAAGAGTATCAAGGAAAGTTCTGCACATAGATTCAAATTGTAGGTATGGCAAATCTAGCACCAATATTCCCTGCAGTTACACCTGGATTATAGAGTGAATAATGCACTCCCAACTGTAAATTATAAGGATATTAGAAGTCACCGAGGAGTTCCGTGACCATATAAAAGCACGAGGCCGCAGGCCGAGTACTTTTTATACAGGGCACGGAACTCCAAGGTGACTTCTAATATCCCTATAATTTACAGTTCGGGTGCATTATTTATTATAACCTACCCCTTTGTGACTTCTGGTTTCCTTCTCCTCCTGGAACTGTAAGATTATAAGCCTATAATCTTACAGTTCCTCCCATAGAAATCCACTACAGGGGTAGGTTATAAAGTTATTACAGTATTCCCTCTAAGCTGATCAGTAAAATGCTAAACTGTAATAAGTTATCGCAGATACATTGTATAGGCAAACTTTTGCCTCTCCTTTTAGCCTATTAGTCCATTGTCCTATGAAGTAAGGGAATGCTCCTGTCCCCTTATACCAGAGGTCAAATGTCAGCCTGAAGTTCCCAGCATTCTCAGCAAGTTTTCAGCATGGGTGTTAAAGCGATAGCATCGCCTAAAAAAAACACCATTGCTTTAATACTAAAAATAATCCTTCTGCTAGAGTGAAATCCACATGTCTGTACCAGTAATGTCCGATCAACCTGTAGATCAGACTACAACTCCCAGCAGCCCTCATAGGCATTGCACACAGGTTTATTAAAATCAGTGTACTTTGTATTTTTTATTTACTTCACTTCAATCTAAAATGATAGAGGACAAAATTATTTTTTGCTCATAACTTGTCCTTTACAGAAAGCTCAAAGATTTATTAGGATCTGGCAAAAATGACAAAGATAATATAATATAATATCTGTGTAACAATATCTCTAATATAAAGTTTTGTTTGGAAATGTGTTAAGGTGGAATCCCTGAATCTCACAATATGTTTGTACGGTGAATATATTGTCACGGGAAGTAATTAAACTGTGTCTGATTGGCTACAGACTCCCCAGGGGTTCCTTATAAACCCATATATATATAATATATTGTGGTATCAAGATGCATACTCCATGAGTCCAAATGGGAAATGGGACCAACCCTATATCCAGGGGGTGCTGGGGGCTAAAAACGTGACTATAAATATGAATATATAGGGATAGCCCTAAACATAGAGCCCTCACACTCTAGCTATGATCAAATTATACCCTTGTATTTTATGGCTCCTTTCGACTAGCTCAAGATATCATACAATTATACATATTGTTTTTTATATATATATACAGAGCATAGAATGTTTTTACAATATTTTCTATTTATTATTTTCCATTCATTTTTTATGTTCTATTATTTATTTTTACCATTTTTTACAGATAACAGGCATAATTTATCATTTCATTTAGACCATGAGGCTCCTCTGTCCCCAGGTTAAATATCCATCTCCCTTCACTTTGCATAAACTCTCTACATCCATTGTAACAAGTAGGGTATTTTCTTCCACTACTAGACCATCCAATTTTCTTAATAAATCACTGGTGTCTAAGATGTAAGAATCTAATGTACTTAAGAACGGATGTAATATCATGTCTATGTATTGACTGATATGTTCCGTAACACTACCCCTCCCCGAGACAATTGGCCTCCCTGGGGGGTTTTTACGATTTTTATGTATTTTGGGAATTACAAACAAAATCGGTGTAACTGGATCTCTAACTAAGAGATAATCTCTTTCTTTTTTACTGATCAAACCATCACTATAACCTTCTTGTACTATCATATATAGTTCCTGCTGTATACTCCAAATGGGATTCTTTTTTAGTCTTTCATATTGGGTTTTGTCATTTAATTGTTTGTTAGCTTCCGCTGTATATTGTTCCATGAGTAGGGAACAATATACAGGGAGGCCAATTGTCTCGGGGAGGGGTAGTGTTACGGAACATATCAGTCAATACATAGACATGATATGTAGAGGTACCACGATGGGAGCACACTCAGAATTCGTTATGAAACTCTTGGAATTTGTTTTGTGTAATAATGTATTCGTTTGAAGGGATACATTATAGACAACTATTAGGAACTGCAATGGGCAGTTCCTGCACTCCTTCCTATGCTTGTCTCCATTTAGGACAGTGGGAGAATGAGGATTCCCAATTTTGGTGGAGAATTGGAATATCTCACATTGTTTATTCCTGTGGGTGAGATTATGGATGATCTATCTAATCCATGGAAGGGAATATAGAAGATCTATCCTGATTTGTTCAGAATTTGAATGTTAAACCTCGTAATATTAATTAACCTATCAATATAATAAGAAAGTGTGAATTTTTTAGACCGAACAAATAACTAAATCACATGGGTACATAATAACAGAGTATATTAAGAAAGAGTACTGCACTGAATTCACTTGTACAGGCAACTACCATCACCCCAGTATCTGATCGAGGAAGACCATTGGACAGTTTCTTGCGCAGTTCCATAAACTGTTCCACAATGGAGGCCTTTGAAAAACAATCTTTAGAACTATAAGATTTGATGTAAAAGTGGATATAAAAAGAAAGATAGCCTCAGAGCTATAATAGAGCCAAATACCTACGAGTGAACAAGCATTAATATGCACTCCTTCCTAGGCTTGTCATCCATTTAGGACAGTGGTAGAATGAGGGGATGTCCCAATTATTGTGGAAGAATTGAATATCTCACATTGTTTATCCATGTGGGTGAGATATATGGATGATATTCTAATCCTATGGAAGGGAAGTATAGAAGATCTATCCTTATTTTGTTCAGAAATTGAATGTAACCACTCGTAATATTAAATTAACCTATGAATATAAAAAGAAGTGTGAATTTTTAGATCCTAAAAATAACTAAACCATGGGTACATATATAACAGAGGTATATGAAAGATTACTGCAGTGAATTCACTTTTACCGGCAACTAGCCATCACCCCAGTAATCTGATACGAGGAATACCAGTTGGACGTTCTTGCGATTCGCAGAAACTGTTCCACACATGGAGGCCTTTGAAAAACATCTTTAGAACTTTAGGGAAAGATTTGAGGAAAGAGGATATAAAGAAAGATATCCTCAAGGTCTATAAGAGAGCCAAATACACTACGAGGGAACAAGCATTATGGGTAAGCAAAAATCCAATATAACACTAAACAAGATCAAAAAATTCGGTTTATATCACAAT
This sequence comes from Hymenochirus boettgeri, assembly GCA_019447015.1. Lineage (NCBI taxonomy): Eukaryota > Metazoa > Chordata > Amphibia > Anura > Pipidae > Hymenochirus > Hymenochirus boettgeri. Next base: position 412,548,359 of record CM033469.1, read on the forward strand.
ATAACAAAGAGTGGTGTGAAAGTTAAAAATATACTCACAAGAATTGGTACCTACTGCGAAATAAGGATCTAGAAAAAGTGATAGGAGAGAGCCCATACATGACCCCGAAAAGGGCAGAAATTTGAGAGATTTGGTCTCACCGAGTCACTTACTCCTAAAATTTCAGACAAAGAAACCTGGTTGGAATCCAAAAAGCAGTAGGTAAAGAGAAATGTCAAAGTGTATTTATGTAAAGTATGAAAACTAGTAAATACATTGAGGGAAGGATGATAAAAATATAATATGAAATCCCTAATGACGTGTCGTCGAACCAGATATATATGTACTTGAATGCAGATGTGGGAAAAGATATGTTGGCCAAACAGATTGCTAACTTTACGAATACAGGAACATGTGCAGCAACCGAAATGGTGGAAAGTGAGAAAAGTGCAATGGCTAAACATATAAAGAAGTGCATAAATGCAATAAAATTATGTTCTCCTTATGGGATAGAAAAAATATACTTGGCCTCCAGAGAGGGAACATAGAAAAAAGATTATTGCAAAGTGAAGGAGATGGATATTTAACCTGGGGACAGAGGACCTCATGGTCTAAATGAAATGATAAATTATGCCTGTTATCTGTAAAAAAATGGTAAAAATAATAATAGAACATAAAAAATGAATGAAAATAATAAATAGAAAATATTGTAAAAACTATTCTTGCTCTGTATATATATATAAAAACAATAGGTATAATTGTATGATATCTTGAGCTAGTCGAAAGGAGCCATAAAATACAAGGGTAATATTTGATCATAGCTAGAGTGGCTGTGAAATAACATGGATATAACATAGGAATGTGTTGTAGGATAATCCCACATTGGGGTCCGTAAAAAGGACATTCTAACAGAGATATTGTAACGGATACATTGGTATGTTGTAAATATAATTGTACATAATGGTAGGTGCATTTGCGTGTTATACATAGTGGTATATTTAGAGAGAGTGGATCTGGCATATATATGTTAAGTTTTGTGTAAACACCGGCTAAGATAACATCATAAAAAACTGCTAACTTATAGGATTGGCTGGCCTAATAACGGCTATACCCTGATTAAGCCGATTACGGCGAAACGTGCGTCGGTTGGACGCAATGTGCAGAGTTGCGGACCATCGGAGGTTGGAAGAGATTGTGGGGACAAGCTTTCATACAAGGAAATTACATATATGGAAAAGATGAACACTGGCGATAGGATTTGTTCGGGTGAAGCGGCAGACACTGGTTCACACAACCCAGTTCGGCTGAGTGGCAATATATCAGCTCTACCGGTATCCGTACATTTTGACTGTATATCAAGTGTTTAGTTTTGCAAACATTCCCGATACGTAGTAATCAGTAAGCCAAGTGATTCACTATTGTTCATATGTTGTATTAAGACATTGGAAATGTTTGTACCGTCAAAATTGCAATCTGGGATATCTAGTAAGCATTCGGTTCCGGGAGGACATTATAAAACTCACCTGGAGTATTCATTGGGGTTCCTTCACGTCGAAATGCAACCTTTTACACGTCATGAAGATGGATTCTATCACATATGGGACAATAACGGTGAATCCCTATACCCGCATTTGTGGTTGAATACAAGCCCAGTCAGAGATCGGGGACGCCCATTGTTTTAGTGTTAGTTTTAGCTACGGTTGTATTTTGGGATTTTGGTATATTAATGTTTATATGGCAATAAAGATGTTTTAGAAAATTGGATCCACTCTTTCCTATTACACTCACACCCAGGGGTTTGTGACTAATGGTCTTATAATTGGGAATTCAAGGGATGAGTGCTTATATTGTTGAGGGCTCTATGTTTAGGGCTATCCCTATATATTCATATTTAATGTCACGTTTTAGCCCCCACACCCCATGGATATAGGTGTTGGTCCCATTCCCCATTTGACTCATGGAGTATGCATCTTGATCACACAATATATTATATATATATGGGTTTATATAGGAACCCCTGGGGAGTCTGTAGCCAATCAGCCACAGTTTAATTACTTCCCGTGACAATAATTCACCGTACAAACATATTGTGAGATTCAGGGATTCCACCTTAACACATTTCCAAACAAAACTTTTATTAGAGATATTTTTACACAGATATTATTTATATTTCTTTGTCATTTTTGCCAATCCTAATAAATCTTTGACTTTCTGTAAGGACAAGTATAGCAAAAAAATAATTTTGTCCTCTATCATTTTAGATTGAGTTGAGTAATAAAAAATACAAAGTACACTGATTTTAATAAACCTGTGTGCAATGCCTATGAGGGCTGCTGGAGTTGTAGTCTGATCTACAGGTTGATCGACCATTACTGGTACAGACATGTGGATTTCACTCTACGAAGATTATTTTTGTATTAAGCACTGGTGTTTTTTTTGGCGATTGCTATCGCTTTAAACACCCATGCTGAAACCTTGCTGAAATCTGGGACTCAGGCTGACATTTGCCCTCTGGTATAAGGGGACAGGAGCACCCTTACTTCATAGACAATGGACTAATAGTCTAAAGGGAGGCAAAAGTTTGCCTATACAATGTATCTGCGATAACTTATTACATTTAACATTTTACTGATCAGCTTGAGGGAATACTGTAATAACTTTATAACCTACCCCTGTAGTGGATTTCTATGGGAGAACTGTAGAATTATAGGCTATAATCTTACAGTTCCAGGAGGAGAAGGAAACCAGAAGTCACAAAGGGGTAGGTATAATAAATAATGCCCCCGAACTGTAAATTATAGGGATTTAGAAGTCACCTTGAGTTCCGTGCCCTGTATAAAAAGTACTCCTGCGGCCTCGTCTTTTACTGGTCACGGAACTCCTCGGTGACTTCTAATATCCTTATAATTTACAGTTGGGAGTGCATATTCACCTATAATCCAGGTGTAACGCAGGGAATATTGGTGCTAGATTTGCCATACCTACATTTGATCTATGTGCAGAACTTTCCTTGATACTCTTGGTGCCCCTTTATGAATAGGGTGAGACCCTGCTGGTTATATTCCACCTGCTCATTATAAAAAGGGTCTTGTCTCTCCCGGGAGGGGTTTTAGCCAGTTTCGTCCCCCCAGGACGTCTATTTGGTCATTCACTTGTGGGGGGTTCTCTTGATGTAGTAAAATCCAGCATTTTGGGTGTGAATAGACCCTTGGCATGTAGTTTTAAATGCTGCACTGTAGGGGATTACTAGGGGGGGTATAATAAGACCTGTATATAATAAGGATCCAGAGTAAAGCTAATTATAGACAAATGGAGAGGTAGGGACAGTATTTGCCCCTGAGGGCCCCTGATAGAAATGTACGACATCCACGTGAGTAAATCAGGTTAAGGACTTTCAGGATTTGTTAATTGACTTTATAATTATATCGTGGCGTGTTACGCAATTACTGATCTGTCTTCGGTGATCATACACCAACTGATTTGGCTACGATCACCATGTCGGTAAACACTGATCGTGGATGATATCCTGGCTATTATAACTACTACTAGGCCATTTTAGAAAAGGCGCTTAATGATCTTGACCACAAGCACAAATTTACAGTCACGGCAGCGATCATTAAAGGCGCGTTATCTATGTAAATCTACATTGGAGGTCAAAATTTTACGATCACAGTCGTACAATTATGATCGCAATCGTAATTCTACGATCACCCATATGATACTGCAATCACCCGTACTTTTACGATAACCTGCGAAATCTGATTGGTAATGTAAAGCATGTTACCAAGCATTAAATATTGACCAATCAATAGATTAGGGTTTTCTTTCTGCAAACCTATATAAAACTCCGCTGAGGAACTCAGATGCCATCGCGTAGATGGGGGCTGAAGATAGAAAAGAAGCGCTGGCAACATCGGCTCCGCTGAGGCCGGCGTGTGCCAGCGGGCTCACTGGCGGCCGCAGTGAGTCTGCTCTCGGCACCCTGAGCGTGGTTGGTGTCGCCAGCCCGAGACGTCGTCGGATCAAGACGCCGGCAACTCGGCCTCGTTAGGTCGCCGGCGCCCGCCGGGGTGCCCCTGGGGCCCGCAGGGGTACATTTTTTTTGCGCTAATTTCGTTTTTATAAATGTGCCCTTAAGACTTGGTAGACGGGTCAAATTTCTGACCAATATCCCAATAGATCTAAAAAAAACATATACCATCATTTTAACCCTATATCAGCAGATTTTGTAGTCGTGTCTTTTTTATGAAGAATTGTACAATACAAACACATATAAAGAACCTAGTAGGACCATAAATCAGCTTGATTGGATCTGATTGGTCAGATTGGCAGGGTTTTGTGATTTCTGAAACTGATCAGACATATTGGCAAATAAAGCTGATGTTGTAATCTGTAATAGTCTTGGTCAGGCCCGTAAATACCATTGGGTACCACTTTAAAGGGCAACTGTGGAGTTTATATAAAAGCCCTTATGTTGTTGGAAAGTTTGTAAACACTTCCTGCTTTCACCAGCTTTTGGTTTTAACATAGTAACATAGTAATTAAGTTTGAATAAAGACATATGTCCATCAAGTCCAACCTTTCACACCCTCCTTTTTTTTTTTTTTTTTACCTTACCTAACAGCTGATCCAAGATAAGGGAAATTCCTTCTAACTCCACATGGCATCGGAATCTGGTGTGCGGTGAACTCTCTACTAATTGGTATCCTGAATCATTCAGAACTACAGTATATGTATTAATACCAGTTTCAATATTATATATTATCCCTGTACCAAACAAACTACAGTATATATATTAATACCAGTAATTCTCAATGTTATATTGTATTTCTCTATCAACCAGAACTACAGTATATGTATAATACCAGTATTTCTCAGATTATATAGTACCCTGTACCAACCAGAACTACAGTATATGTATTAATACCAGTAATTCTCAATGTTATATAGTATCCCTGTACCACAACCAGAACTACAGTAATATGTATTAATACCAGTATTCTCAATTTATATATTATCCCTGTACAACCAGAACTACAGTTATATATTAATACCAGTAATTCTCAGATTATATTTTTTCTGTATCACCAGAACTACAGTAATGTATTAATACCAGTAATTCTCAATATATATAGTATCCTGTACCAACAGAACTACAGTATATGTATTAATACCAGTAATTCTCAATATTATATAGTTCCCTGTACCACCGAACTAACAGTATATGTATTAATACCAGTAATTCTCAATATATATAGTATCCTGTACCAACCCAGAACTACAGTATATTATTAATACCAGTAATTCTCAATATTATATTGTATTTCTGTATCAACCAGAACTACAGTATATGTATTAATCCAGTAATTCTCAATGTTATATGTATCCCTGTACCAACAGACTACAGTATATTATATTAATACCAGTAATGCTCAATATTATATAGTCTCCTGTACCAACCAGAACTACAGATATGTATTAATCCAGTAATTCTCCATATTGTATATGGTATACCCTGTAGAAACCAGAACTACAGTATATCTTTAATACCAGTAATTCTCAATATTATATAGTAATCCCCTACCAACCAGAACTACAGTATATGTATTAATACCAGTAATCTCATATTATAAGTATCCCTGTACCAACCAGAACTACAGTATATGTATTAATACCAGTAATTCTCATATTATATAGTATCCCTGTACCAACCAGAACTACATTATTTGTATTAATACAATAAATCTCATATTTTTAGTTTTAGAAACTTAGGCCACTTTTAAAGCTATTTAATGAACTTGCCATTACCACATAGTAGTATAGTATAGTATTGGAGGTTGAATAAAGACATACGTCCATCCAGTCCAACCCATCTAGCAACTATCCTCATTCCTGCCTAACTGTTGATCCAGAGGAAGGCAAAACCCCCCCACCAATTTATGAAGGGGGAAAAAAATTCCTTCCTGACTCCAAGTGGCAATCGGAAATTCCCTGGATCAACTCTACTTTATGTATCATACCAGTAACTTGCAACATTCTTGTTTGCAGAAACTCACCAGCTTTTTTTTGAAACTGACCAATGAACCTGCCTTACAACGTCCACTGGAAGACAGTTCCACAGCCCTTACCGTTCTCAAGTGAAAAACCCTTTCCGAGCTTGAAGCCCTAAACCGTTTTTCTCAAGTTAAGGGATGTCCTCGTGTCCTTTGACATGTTCTCTTGGTGAACAATGCCCAGATAGTTTATTGTATGGGCCGTTAAGGTATTTATACACAGTAATCATATCCCCACGCAAGCAGCCTTTTTCCAGCGTCCATAATGTAACTTTCCAGTCTCTCTTCATATTCAAGCTCCCAATCCCCTTATAATTTAGTTGCCCTTCTCGAACCCTTTCCATTTCAAGATGTCCTTTTGTACACAGGATTCCAAAATTGCACTGCATATTCCAAATGAGGCCTTACAATGCTTTGTAAAGAGGGAGAATTACATTTTCCCTCCCTTGAATCCATACCTCGCTTTATACAAGGACAATACCATGATGGCTCTGGCTGTTGCCGCCTGGCACTGCTTGCTACCTTTAAGTTTGTTATCCACCAAAACTCCAAGATCCCTTTCCAACAGGGATCAATTAACACAGAGCCATTTATTGTATAAATAGCACAAGTATTTTTAAGTCCAAAATGCATCACCTCATTATCAACATTGAATTTCATCTGCCACTTAGCAGCCCAATGTGATAATTATCTAGATCCCCTTGCAAACGATTGCACATCCTCTGAAGTTTTTAATGGTCCCGACAAGTTTTGTGTCGTCAGCAAACACAGAACCTTGCTGACAATACCCACTTCAAATCATTAATAAATAGATTAAATAGAACGCCCCACCAGAACCCTGTGGCACCCCACTTACACTTTAGTCCATAATGTATGAAGCCCCATTTAACAACTACTCTCTGCATCCTATTCTTTAACCAATTTTCTATCCATGTACAAATTGACTCCTCACCAGACCAACAACCTTAGCTTATTCATTAGTCCCTATGGGGGACTGTATCAAAAGCCTTTGCAAAATCCAAGTAAACTACACTACTACTGCTATACCAGAGTCTAAATTTCTACTTACTCCTCATAAAACCAAGCAAGTTAGTTTGACAGATCTCATTCCTCCTAAATCCATGCTGGTTACTACTTATATGTCAGTCCTGAAAATACTCTAGAACAGTATCCCTTATTAACTTCCAGGACTTCCCCACCACTGAAGTTAAACTTACAGGCCTGTAATTACCCGGCTGTGAACGACTACCCTTTTTGAATATTGGAATAACATCAGCCTTTTTCCAATCCAGAGGCACACACACCGGACATGAGGGAATCAGCAAAAATTAGAACAATGGCCTAGATAAAACTGAATAGACTCCCTAAGTACCCTAGGATGTATTTATCCGTCCAGGGATTTACTAATATAACCTTATTTAGTTCTTTCTGTACCATATCCTCAGTTAACCAAAGTGAACTGAATCTTGTACCTTTATTCTACTATACTCTATGATATCTGTGACTTGGACTTCTATAGTGTATACAGAGGAAAAAAAATTATTCAAGACATTGCTTTATCGCCATCCTCGTAACTAACTTATCCCATTAATTAATGGTGCCACATTCTCAGTCCTCATCTTCTTACTATATAATTACTTAAAAAAATGTTTAGGCTATGGATGCTTCTTCAGCTTCTAACTTATTATTAATTTTAGCTAGTTTGATTGCTTTCTTACACTCCTTGTTACAGTTTTTATACTCCTCAAAGGCCCTTCCGTTCCCTCGCCTTAAAGGTTGTTTTTAAATGCCTTTTTCTTCTTTACCATGTTGCCGTCTTTAATCATCAGAATTCAGCCCATGCGCGCGGATTTATTTTTTTTACATTTATCTATCCAGGATTATAAATTGATGGAACTGGCTAAAATCCTTGAACACATCCACTTTGTTCAGTACTTTACCTGATAATACATTATCCCCAGTTGACATTCTGAGAGCTGCTTTATAACCTGGGGGGAAAATTTGCTTCCTTGAAAATTAAATGTCTTTGTTAACCCAGCCCCAACAAAAAAAACTGTTCCTTTCGATAACAAAGTCCAAATGCCACTATTCATGGTCACTATTCCCTAAGCCTCCAGTTTACTCTTATATCTATAATCGCGCCACACTGTTAGATATTACCAGATCCACAGAGCTCCTTTTCTAGTAGGAACCTCAACCACCTGTGAGAGAAAAATATTATCCTGGCAGCAAATTCAGGAAACTCATCGCCTGTTTTGTGATGGGCATTTCCACCACCCAAAATCATGTCAGGGTAATTGAAGTCCCCCATAATGAGAACACTCCCAAACTTGCGAGCCCTGGCCAAACTGCATATGAGACGGCCTACCTCTCTCTGCTAGCATGTGGCGGCTTGAAGCAGGACACCACAATACATTACCACCCCTTCACTGTTGCCTAAATTCCCACCCATATTGCCTCCCACTTATCTTCCATATACCCAGTTATCTCTCTTTTAAATTTGGCTTCTTCATTCTTTTTACATATCACATCCTACTCCTCCCCCTTTCTTTTTTTTCTGTCCTGCCTAAACAGGCATATCCTTTCTATATTTACAGCCCAGTCGTAAGAGATGAACGTTCAACACGTTTTCTGCTATACCTATACACAGACTTTTCATTCAATGCCATCAGTTCCCAATTCACGCCCATTTGTCAGCCAGGCTTCTCCGCATTTGCAAACATACATTTTATGATTATGATCCGGTATTATTCGTACACTTTGATTACACATTCCTCCCTATCCCCTTATCTATCCCCCACCCCCTTTTCCACCCATCCACTGGCCTATCTACACCCTGCTTTCCTCCGGACAATCTATCCAGTTGAGGAACTGCATACCCTCCCCCCCAACTAGTTTTAAAAATCTCCTCAACCTCTAGCCATCTTCTCCCCTAAACAGCTGACACCACACCCAGTGAGGTGCAACCCCTACTAAAGAGCCTGTCGCCGAGCAAAGTCTGCCCAGTTCTCAATAAACCCAAACCCTTCTTCTACACCACTCTCTTAGCACGCATTACTGCTCCTAGCTCCCGCTGTCTCCCTGGCTTAGCACGTGGCTGCGGTAGTATTTCTGAAAAACTAACCCTGAGGGTCCTTGCTTTATCTTGGCCCCTAGTTCTCGGAAACAATACTTGTTAAGGACCTCCACCTCCACCATCTAACTTTGTCATTGGTCACCAATGTGAACAAGACCAGCGGGGTCACCACCCGGCACAACCCAATAAATCGTGTCTACAAACGATACGATCCCCACTGCCGAACCCTAGCACAGGCAGGCAACACAGTTCGGCATGTGGTTATCGTGGCGGCAGATTACCTATCTACCTTCCGTTATAATGGAGTCACCTACCACTACACCTGCCTTGCATTCCTGCCCTTCGTTCTCCTCCCTTGATCAAGAGTGGCAGCCCCTGGGTGCTCAAGGACAAGCCCCCTCCATACATCTGGCTACTCAGAGGTGTCCTTCCTCCACTTCATTACCTAAGGCGGCCAAATCTGTTTAGGGATGGACCAATCTGGGAAGAAGGCCCCTACTTTCTACTCCCGTCCCACTTCCCCTAGTAACCCAACAAAACTACACTCCTTCCTCATCCTTTTTGTCCCTCTTCCCACCACCCCTACTGGCCCCAGCATGCCTGCTGACCCCCAGTTCTGCAATCCACCTAATGCTGCAGCTGCCCCCTGAACTCGTCTACACTCAGGCTTTCCAAACGGGCAACCCACTCACCTGACACAGAACAGTTTCCCCGGAACGTCTGGCTCCCAGGTTCCTATTAATGGTTGCCGTATGCACATTGCTGGGTCATGACAAAAAATGTCACTTCTAATACACCAACCTAACACAGTGACGCACAAACTTGTTTAATGCCCTTCTGTTTCAATGCTCCTTTTTTTATGTCCTCTCGAGATCAAGGTACTTAAGAGAAAGGGCCCACTCACAAGTTTCGTTACACAACTCACAAGGAAACTTCCTTTTGTTAGGTCCAAAACACAGGCCCACACTGTGAATCCTATTTAACTAATAGGCCCCAACCCCCACCACCAATTAGTGCAAGAGCCAGAAAGAGAGTGGAAAAAAAAAAAAAAAAAACCAAACATATTAACCCACTTTTACAGCCTGTTTGTGATTACAACAGGTACAATCTAAGATATAGACGTCCAGCACACTCCCATTTAAAACTGGAAAAGAAGAGTATGGTCTGCTTACTGCACACTCAATCCTGCACACAAGTTTTAACAGTACAAACAATCCTTATTCAACTGGTAAACAATCCTTATTTCAAACTTTCACACACACCCTACAACCATTCAATGATTTAAGTGTCCTCTTTTTTTATGTCCTTTGAGTTCACGAGGTTCCTACAGAGAAAGGCCACTCACAAGTTCGTACACTCACAGGAAAACTTTCCTTTTGTTTAGTTCAAAACCACATTGACTGGAAGACGTTCCACGAGTTTCAATATTCACCGTTTCCCACTGTAGGAAACCTTTCCTACCTGAACGATGAAACTCTTTCCCTTCAACCGTTAAAGGATGTCCCATTTGTCACTCTGATAGGACCTATTAGTGCACAATGCACCCAGAGAGTTCACCTGTGTGGGCCTTAATATAATTTATATAAAGTGACCTTCCCCCACGCAAATGTCGCTTCTCCAATGTAAACAGCCCTAACTTTCTAATCTGCCTGTCATTTCAAGCCCCTCCATTCCCCTTATATTTTATTGCCCGTCTCTGAACCTGCCTCATTTCAAAAAGATGTCCCTTTTGTATATGGGATTCCAAAACTGCACCAATATCCCAAATGAGGCCTTACAGTGCTCTGTAGTTAGAGTGGAGAATAATATTTTTCCTCTTGCAATCTTATTCCCCTCTTTATACAAGACAATATCTGTAGCTCTAGCCGTTGACACCGGGCATTGTTTGCTACAGCTGAAGTTTGTATCTACCAAACCCCCAAATTTCTTTAAAGCCCCTTTTTTGTCATTTCAAGATGCACGTAACACAGAGTATTATTTTGGTGGTGGCACGGGATTATTAAATCCCCAAAATGCATCACCTTAACTGTAATCAACCATTGTAATCTCATGCCATCTCGCTTCCATTGTGAGAATCTATCTAGGTCTGCTTGCAGCAATTCATTTGAAGTTTCCAAAGCTCTGCATAGTGACCTCTGTATGCATTCCCCCTTTAACTGTCAATTACTGTTACTCTCCTGGCCTTTCCCAGCAATTAAGTGAGCTTGGCTTGTCCGGCGCGGTCCATAGGGAGGAAGAAGGGTTAGATGATGTCACTTAAGCTACTGAAAGAGGACGAATGCAATAATCCTCAATATAATTTCTACAGGAACGATGCAGGTTTTTATTATAATCGGAAGACACAGTCTGCCCTTTAATTATTCCTGGTCCTATTACCACATCATATCATTAGCATCTCCACAGATCATATCAAAAGATCCCGTCAGGCATAAACAAATCGCGGTACAACAACAACATGCCTTTGAAGTGTGACTCTCACATTTCGCGTTTACTATAATCCATCACTATCTGCCCACTGACCTCACTTGGATTACAAAGACAAGGGAGCGACGGGATTATCCTAGCGTTTTACAAATGTAATCGCCAGCTCCATAATCTAGTGTGGCTTCTGTTGCCAAATTCTCAAATAACAAGACAAGGAGAAGACTAAAGTCCAAGAGTTCTGTGTATTTCAGGTATTTAATTAACTTCTTTGTCCTCGTATCTAACAACAACCTTCATTGTCTCTCGCTCCCTGTCCAGACACAAGTATGAACATTCCATGTTACACTCCATCAGCTCTAGATACGAAACGTTGCCTTCATTACAGGAATGGGTGCACACAGATGGCCTATTTACTTTCTCTAACGGTTACCGGAGGACGACCAGAGGAAGCCAGAGAGGTTGCAGGGGAACCTGGTGTTATATTGTGAAGAGGTTACCCCCTACTGTAAATTATAGGATATTAGAAATCCCATGAGGAGTTTCTGTGTCTATATTAAAGGTACAAGGACACCAGACTGAGTTTACGGGAACTCTGGGTCCCACTCAGTATTATAAGGGTGATAATATCCGCCTACTGTAGATTATAAGGGATATTAGAATTCACTGAGGGTTCTGGGTCTATATAAGGTACAAGGACAACAGACTGAGTTATACAGGGAACCTTGGGTACCACTCGTGATTATAAGGGATATGTACCCTCCTACTGTAAATTTAAGGATATTAGAATCACTGAGGCACCGTTCTGTGTATATATATAAGGACAAGGACACGCTACTGAGTTTCACAGGGAACTCTGGGTACCACTCATGTATTATATGGGAAAGGTATCCCCTAACTGTAAGATATCGGATATTAGAAAGTCACTGAGGGAGTTCTGTGTCCATATAAAGGTACAAGGACACAACTGAGTTATACAGGGAACTCGGGTACCACTCATGTATTATATGGGATTAATGTATCCCCCTAAGGTAAATTATAAGGGATATTAGAAGATCCTGAGATTCCTGTGTCTTATAAAGGGTACACGGACACAGTGACTGAGTTTATACTGGACTCTGGGTACCACTCATGTATATATAAGGAATGATCCCCTACTGTAAACTTATAAAGGATTTAGAAAGTCACTGAGGTTCTGTGGTCATATAAAGGTAAAAGCGGACACAGCTGAGTTATACAGAGACTCTGGGTACCAATCATGATATTTAAGCGGCATCAGGGGGGTACTCCCCTACTGTGTAAAAGATAAGGATATAGAAGTCACTGAGGAAGTTCCGTTCTATATATAAGGTCAAGGAAACAGAACTGAGGTTTATACAGGGGAACTCGGTACACTCATGTATTAAAGGGATATGTCTCCCCTACTGTAAATGATAAGGTATTATTAGTCCTTATGTACTTCCCTACACGTTACCTAGCACACAGAGAGGTTTTTGAGGGGAACCTGGAATTATATTGTGAATGAGGTACCCCCTACTGTAAATTATAAGGATATTAGAAGTCACTTATTTACTTCTCTATACGTCACCTGAGGACACAGAGAGGTTTGACAGGGGACCTGGTGTATAAAAACACATCACCACATGATTACATTAATGAAGGCAGACACCGTTACTGGGTATTCACAACAGAAACATTCATCCCTGTGTATGGTTTCAATCTAACGCTCTTGACTATGTGTACTAGATGCCCTACAGATCTCCCTGTCCATATGATAATGATAATAAAATAGTACAATAATACATGAACTGTGTTCTTACATAAATGCTTTATATTACTAACAGTTCTGCGTATCCTGTACATTTTTGATATGACCGTATAACTGGACCCTATGGTCTCTAGTATGTTAATGGCCTTATTTATTTAACTGGTTTTCCTAATATCGTTCTATATAAGAATAGGGGATACTGACCGTTCTTTCCTGCCTGTCTCCTCCGTTGAGAAGCTCTCGGCTCCCTTCTAGTTTCTCTATCTTCTGTCATCTTCAGCTTCTCTTTAAGCAGTCTCTAATCTTTTTTCTCTATTCCTCCCTGATTGATCTGCCTTTTGTATTGTTTGGCTTGTGGTGGGGATTTCTGGACTCTGCCTGAAACACAACCTCTGATTGTTTTTTCATTCTGTCCGTCTCTTCTGTACCATTTTTGCCAAACGGAGAGACATTGGTGTAGACTGGGATATACGCTGAAAGATACTCTTGGAAATTATCGTAATATTACAAGGGTATGTTAATGTCTCTATGTCTACATTAGATCACATGGTCTACACCTAAAAATCAAAGTAAAATAGGAAGAATGATGAATGAATAATCAAGGTAAAGGAGTTAAAGGTACAGGTTAAAGGTACAAGGTAAAGGTCAAGGTGGCCATTATTGAAGCCAATCAAAACACAGGGTTATTTGGTCATGTCTTCTACAGGGAGTCTTCTGTTTTATTGTGTTCTCCAACCTAAAGCAATCAGTATGTGCATGGATTGTAATTGTTGTAGTAAATGTGTCTATGGGTAAGTCAAATTCAATGGCCCCCATGTTCAATCTGCTGGTAGCCCAAATCTCCCATCTCATCCTAATCACCCTGTCAAACAGATTTATAATAGAATTAGCCCAGGTAAGAGGTACATGGTTTGCTACTGATAATCCTACATAGAATTGCTGTAGGGGTTTGTCCTGGGGTACATTTCCCAACTGTAGCTTAAATCTACCAAATGTCATCTCCTAAGTAACTGGACATCATGGTCGCTATATAGTAACCAAAGTCATGTCCTAAATTCAAGACACATGTGTCTGTCTATATACGTACCAAAGATCATGTCCTCAAATCATGAACATCATGTGTTCCGGTTATAACGTACCAAAGTCATGTCCTAAATCAATGACCATCATGGTGTCTGTGCTATATACGTACCAAAGCTCATGTCTAAAATCACTGACATCATGTGTCTGTCTATATACGTTACCAATCATGTCCTAATCAATGCAATCATCTTTATTAAGTAATTTAATTTGAAACCAATTAGCTTGTTCTATATAACACTATGTTAGAAAGTTCTGGAGGAGGAACCATTGTAACCTATAAATGGGGGTGTTAGTGACTCTCTTTAGTCCATAGCTACATGTCCCAACCACTTGTGCCTTTTTTTCTATGCAATTTCCCCCTGGGTCTCAGGAGAAGACTTGAGGACAATACATGGTATATTTCCATGATTTTCCACCAAGAATTCGTTGTTGTTACTAATATCTACATGTTTTATAGACTGGATTCCTACAATAAAACAGAGGAGCAGTTCATTGGTTTCAATAGATTGGTTCAACAGATTTATCAAGATCATTTATGTCTTACGCCCAACTGACCAAAACCACCAAACCAGTAGATTTCATGGAAAGACACCCAGGACTGGTCTGTTCAAACCAATAGACTGGCGCATACATGTACAGATTTTCAATGTTGATCTACAAAGTTCTACATATGGGCGGTTTTTGGAACATCAATGCGTTACATCAATAAGTAAAAGGTTTGGCCATAACATGGCAGATGTTCCTCGATTGGATTTCGTATTCGATGTGCAACGATTGGAGATCCGATCAGAAGAATGCTTGAAGCCTTGAGGTTCGATCTGTCCGATGTTTCCACTGAAATCCGCGGGGAGATGGGGGACATAGATGGGTTGGCGGCCAAATTTCCACTGGCCCGATCTTCGTTTTTCCAATACACTGAACATTGAAGCAGTCGATCGGAAAATGGAAAATGGTTTTTTCAACTTTTTAAAGCCTCCGTTATTATACATTGAGTCGATCCAGTATTTAGATCGTCGCCACCACTGTCATTTTCTGCAAAAAATCAGTAAAAATTGACTGGGCCGTGTTGGTAATTTCCCCAGTTCCGCGTATTTTATGGGTGGTCCGGCGTGCGAGGTCGAAATATCGTCTGTTGCGCTTTTTCTCATAGACAGATTTTCAGTCGTTGTCCAGTATGTACACTTGCCCCAAAGCTCTCATTTCAGTAAATGTATGGTCCCTTAATCAGGGGCATAACTAGAAAATTTTTAAAGGCCCCACCATGAACCTATGGCCTTAAAGCTTTTAACCTGGTTCTTAATATGGGCCCTGCTTTTTATCACATACGCATGCGTTCATCATATATCTATCTACTATTAAGTCCCAATGCTGGTCGCAGAGCTAATGATAGAAAGGCAAGCAACCAAACGATCCCTATCGCCCTGTAGGTCACAGATAAATTAGATGTAGTTCAACGTGCTGAACTTGATAAGTTCATTTTTTTTTTTGGTGCCCTAACCTGCTTGCCCTAGTTAATCTAAGACACTTAGCATTCCATGTTGTTTCATCTGGGGGAGCCGTTGCCAATTCTGAACTGAGGGTAACATGTAACCTGATTAGGAACACAATACTCGCTATGTTATGTTTACTTAAATACAATGTTCGTATGGGGACCGTATCAGTCCTAGGACGTGTGTGAGGATCAGATGATCAATGTCCAAGGTGTTAAAGGTTGATGGAGAAAATCTACTAGGCCCATTCATTAATTAATTGAAATTATAATCCAGGGGGTTGGGAATGCCCCATACTTCACTAAATCTGGAAACAAGATGGTTTGTGTGTTGTCATAGGAGAACCTGGTAAGCTTGCTTGGAAATCAAATTATTTTATTTTAAAGGAGAAGTTCAGTTTAAAACACACTTCCTTTTCCTATCACCTTGATGGGGGGCAGTGTTTAATACCATTAAGTGTGATTCTTGTCCGTCTCCAACCCCTCCTACCGGTCCGTGGACGGGCCTTCTTGCAGAGCGTGTCTTCCCATTGGCTACACCACAAATACAAGCAGGGGAATGTCTAGACGAGACAATCACAACAAAATGGCAAGTGATCTAATTTTACCCAGCTATGGGTGGTGTGATGGACCCAAGCTGGGTACAATCCTCATCCTTGGGTACTTGTTGAATGGGGGTGTTGGTTTGGAGGTTGTACAGGTTCATCTTCTTTAAAATGATATTTATCTTGCCTTTCTGTGTTATGGGTATATGAGGCGGATACTGTGGAAAGTAACGTTAAACTTGCATTACAGTTAAGCGTGGGGTACACACCTTAGATATTTCAGGTCGTATCGACCTATGTAGTTCAGTGTATCGCGTCAGGTCATCAGACCGAAATTATGAATCCGAATGGCCACATGTCCCGATACGTTTCCGAATCGGACGAAAGGACCGATCGTACATGTGGGAAACCTTGTCGTCGGCAGGTCCTTCTATGGACCACACGATCGTGGCCGCGGTGGACTATCGGCGCGCTCTGCTTTTGCCGCTACGACAGTCCTTCCTCCTGGCCGACCGTTGCGAAAGTATCGAACGGTCGGTCGGGCATGAAAAATCCTCAGTGTGTACTAGCTTTACTTTACAGCCCAGGGCTACATTAGCAACACAATGACCATGTAGGTAAACCACAATGGCCAATATGCCTCATTGCAGCTACAGTTATGACACCATGGCCTCCGCCTCCCCTCCATTTAGCTGAGGTAACATTCTCTTCTCTCATGTGGGAGTTCACAACTGCAGATGCCTGGGCCCAGTGGCTTTCAGAGGAGGAGGGGTATGAAATGACAGTCACAAAAGTAGAGTCTCAAAACTTATCATAGTTGTTACAACATGACTTTGAGTGCTTTCAGGGGTTTCCCTGAAATGTCTTTGTTCCCAAGTTTCTCAGCAATCAAAACTCTATTTTATCAACGTATGATAAATGCAGGTTCATAAATCGATCTTTCAAAACAACATATTATCTCCCACTCCTGGATATTGTACTGGATCAGTTCTTCCCTTACGTTACCGGATTGCCGGTCTAATCCAGTTTCGCCTCCATCATCGTTTGCAATCTTGCCAATGGGAAGACATGCTTTTCCGAGCGGTTTTCCAAGAGACGAGGGTCAAGAGCTCTGTTCAGCAACATTATGTGCAGGTCACCATGTATATTAAACGCTACCCACCCCCGTTAGTAAATCTCTATTATATAACCGTGAATAACATCTAGGTGTATAATCAATCATTTGATTGTCATTGTTTTATCTTTCATATTATGAAATGTAACAGTATCTCACTTAGTCTCGTGTTGTGTTTTGCAGAATCCAACCACTCGATTATTGTACGGTGTTTCCCCACCATTGTTTTGGCCTGTACGGTCCGCTCTGTACATTATTTCCCTTCCGCTGTCCGGGTTTGTTACTTTCAAGGTTGTTTCAGAAAATTGTTGACATCGTTGAGTGAGGGGAGGAGGAGGTACAATGAATCCTTATAAATGGTGGTTGGTATGTCATTGCTTACATCATTCGTGGGAAGGAGCAGGGAGCTAGAGGATGCAGCAGCTAGATTTTGACCTTAAATTTACATAGACATACACTTTGGCTTATAGAAACTCATTACTCAACCCAAGGGCACCGCTAGCGCATCAGACCCAGCATATTGGGAAGGGGGTATACATTATATGCCGGGCCCTCACTCCCCCCCACCCCCTCGTACCACGGCCCTGCGCAGGAACCCATGCAGGTCCTAATAGTTGTCTATAAATGATCCTTCCAAACAAGAATACATTATTACCACAAACAAATTTCAAGAGTTCATTACGAATCTGAGTGTGCTCCCTCGTGGTACCTCTAGACTCCAGAAAACTTTTTTATTGAGGTTAATCCAACTTCATGTGGGATAGAAGAGTATAAACTCTTACATCCATTGTAAAACCAAGTAGGGTATTTTCTTCCACTACTCGACATCCAATTTTCTTAATAAATCACGGTGTTAGATGTAAGAATCTAATGTTACTAGAAAGGAGTTAATATCAGTCTATGTAGACTGATATGTTCGTAACACTACCCCTCCCCGAGACAATTGGCCCTCCCGGGGGGTTTTTACGATTTTTATGTATTTTGGAATACAAACAAAATCGGTGTTAACTGGATCTCTAACTAAGAGATAATCTCTTTCTTTTTACTGAAAACCAGTCATATAACCTTCTTGTACTATCATTTATAAGTTCCCTGCTGTATACCCAAATGGGATTCTGTTTTAGTCTTTCATATTGGGTTTGTCATTTAATTGTTTGTTAGCTTCCGCTGTATATTGTTACATGAGTAGGGAACAATATACAGGGAGCCAATGTCTCGGGGAGGTGGTAGTGTAGGAACATATCAATAACATAGACATGATATGTAGAGGTACCACGAGGGAGCAACACTCAGAATCGTTATGAAACTCTTGGAATTTGTTTTTGTGAAAATGTATTCGTTGAGGGGAGAGATACATTATAGACAACTATTAGGAACTGCAATGGGCAGTTCCTGCACTCCTTCCTATGCTTGTCTCCATTTAGGACAGTGGAGAATGAGGATGTCCCAATTATGTGGAGACTTGAATATCTCACATTGTTTATCCATGTGGGTGAGTATATGGATGATATTCTAATCCTATGGAAGGGAAGTATAGAAGATCTATCCTTATTTGTTCAGAAATTGAATGTAAACACTCGTAATATTAAATAACCTATCAATTAAATAAAGAAAGTGTGAATTTTTTAGACCTAAAAATAACTAAACACATGGGTACAAATAATAACAGAGGTATATAGAAAGAGTTACTGCAGTGAATTACTTTTACAGGCAACTACCATCCACCCCAGTAATCTGATACGAGAATACAGTTGGACAGTTCTTGCGAATTCGCAGAAGACAGAAACTGTTCCACAATGAGGGCCTTGTGAAAAACATCTTTAGAACTTATGGAAAGATTTAGAGGAAAGTGGATATAAAAAGAAAGATATCCTCAGGGCTATAAGGAGCAAATACACTACGAGGGAACAAGCATATTATGGCAAGCAAAAATCCAATATAGCACCTAAACAAGATCAAAAAATCGGTTTATTCACAATATAACAAAGAATGGTGGAAAGTTAAAATATACTCACAAAGAATTGGTACTACTGCAGGAAGATAAGGACTAGAAAAGTGATAGGAGAGAGACCATACATGACCCCGAAAAGGGCGAGAAATTGAGAGATTTGGTCTCACCGAGGCACTTACTCCCTAAAATTTCAGACAAAGAAACCTGGTTAGGAATCCAAAAAGCAATACAGTAGGTAATAGAAAATGTCAAAAAGATTGTATGTAAATATAGAAACTAGTAAATACATTGTAGGGAAGGATGATAAAAATAAATATGAAATCCTAATGACGTGTCAGTCGAACCAGATAATATATGTTGAATGCAGATGTGGGAAAAGATATGTGCCAAACAAAAAGATTGCCTAACTTACGAATACCGGAACATGTGCGAGCAACTCGAAATGTGAAGGTGAAAGTGGAAAAGTGCAATGGCTAAACATATAAAAGAAGTGCATAAATGCAATAAAATTATGTCTCCTTTATGGGGATAGAAAAAAAAAAACTTGGGGCCCAAGAGGAGGGAAACATAGAAAAAAGATATTGCAAAGTGTGAAGGAGATGGATATTTAACCGGGGACAGAGGAGCCTCATGGTCTAAATGAAATGATAATTATGCCTGTTATCTGTAAAAAATGGTAAAAATAAATAATAGAACATAAAAAATGAATGGAAAATATAAATAGAAAAATATTGTAAAAACATTCAATGCTCTGTATATATATAAAAAAAAACCATGTATAATTGTATGATATCTTGAGCTGTCGAAAGGAGCCATAAAATACAAGGGTTAATCTTGATCATAGCTAGAGTGGCTGTGAAAAAATGGATAATAACATAGGAATGTGTTGTAAGGATAATCACACATTGGGTCCGTAAAAAGGACACTTCTAAACAGAGATAATTGTAACGGATACATTGGTTGTTGTAAATATAATGTACATAATGGTAGGTGCATTTGCGTTATACATAGTGGTATATTTTAGAGAGAGTGGATCTGGCATATATATGGTTAAGTTTTGTGTAAACACCGGCTAAGATAAACGAGCATTAAAAACTGCTTAAATAGGATTGGCTGGCCTAATAAGCGGAGACCCTGATGAAGCCGTGATTACGCGAAACGGCGTCGGTTGACGCAAGTGCAGAGTTGGGGCCCATGGAAGGTTGGAAGAGATTGTGGGGGACAAGCTTTCATAACAGGAAATTACATATGGAAAAGATGAACACTGGCGATAAGGATTTGTTCGGGTGAAGCGGCAAGCACATGGTTCAACAAAACAGTACGGCTGAGTGGCAAGTATATCAGCATACGGGTATCCGTACATTTGTGACGTGTAATATTCAAGTGTTTTAGTGTTTGCCAACAAGTCCCGATACGTAGTAATCTGTAAGCCAAGTGATTCACTATGTTACATATGTTGTATTAAGTCATGGAAATGCTTTGTGGACCGTCAAAATGCAATCTGGGATATCTATAAAGCATTCGGTCCGGAGGACATTATAAACTCACCTGGAGTATTCATTTGGGTGTTCCTTCACAGTCAAATGCAACCTTTTACACAGTTCATGACAGATGGATGTCTATCAGATATGGGACATAACGGTGAATCCCTATACCCAGCATTGTTGGTTTAATACAACCAGTCAGAGATCGGGGACGCCCGATTGTTTAGTGTTAGTTTAGCTACGGTTTTGTATTTGGGATTTTGGTATATTATGTTTATATGGCAATAAAGTAATGTTTTTAGAAAATTTGGATCCACTCTTTCTATTACACTCACACACAGGGGTTATGTGACTAATGGTCTTATAATATTGGAATCAAGGGGGATGAGTGCTATATGTTAGGGCTTAGTTTAGGCTATCCCTATATATTCATATTTTATGTTCCTTATAAACCCTCCATATTTACATCCCCCCAGCTGATTGTTGTTTCTGTCTGACCCCATTTGTGTTTAGTTTACACATACAACTGTCGCCTGGATGAATTGAGGAATCTGAGAGCCACTGAAGGGCCCCAAAGAGCCCAGGTGGGAGTTTTCCTGTGGGTAATAAGTGGGTTTCTCAGTCCTGCTGAGAAATTCTGAATATGGCAGCACCTTATCTTTTCTCCAGCTGGGCGAAGCAGGAATCGATAGAGTTTTCCTTTGTACACTGTTTCCTAATCCAAACTAGCCAGGTATATTGTGTAGTTCAATTAGATCACAGGACTTGAATGTGTTCTTGAAGACGTTTCGCTAGTCATCCGACTGGCTTTCTTCAAATTCAGACTGACTTGTAACAAGAATCTGTGGAAATGTGTACCCTGGAAATCCCCAATAGCTACATATCACAGCCGGTTAAGGGTGTGTTTTTTAACAACCTTATCTGGGCGTTCTATACACCGTCTAGCCACATCTATAACAACCACCCTTAACACCTGGCTGTGATATGCTAATTGGGATTTTCCAGGGAAAGCTAATTGCCACAGATCTTGTAAATCATTCGAATGTAGAAACCAGTCGGATGGCTAGCGAACGTTCTTCAAGGAACTACACTTTCAAGTCCCGATTGATCTAATTGAATACGAACAGATATACCATACCGGATGAATGAGAACCTTCACAAGCAAGCTGAGCAGGTATATACGGAATATCCTCATGCACAAACTGTAACTCTACTTAACAGTCGTTTACATAACATGTCACATAACATTCACTTACTTTTCAATCTAAAAAGAACACTTTACACTTGAAATAAACTGACAGCTCCGCTTCCTACTTCCATGTAAAATTATGCAGCCTATGGTCAGAGCTGGGGAATTGTTCAGTGAAACTGATGGAACATTGCACCAGACTTTATTTTAGATGTTTAGCAATTCCCACTATACATATGGTTTAGCAGCCCTTGTCATTACATTGAAATGTTAGGACTAGTACGAAAACCAGGGATTGTTTAGATATGGACTTGTGGAAGTGTCAATGGCTGGAGCCCTCTGCCCTGACCTACATTTTCATGCGAAGATCAAGAGTGAGGACCATGAGATCCATCAACACTTCAGAAAGTTGAAGCCGTATTTCTAAAGGTTCATAATACGATCGCGGGGGGTCCGGAACTGTCATGAACGTTTCGCCAATAATCCTCACCCTGTATGGGCACTTATCACGTCCGAAAGGCCGTTTCATTCTTGTCCGCCCGGCAGATCTGGCAATACCCCAAGCGATCACGGCCATTACGGATGATAAATCAGCATGTTGTTATGGCTATCTTTATTGGGCGAAGGGCCCGGGGCTTGGGCCGCGATCGCAGTGTGTACGAACCGTTAAACCTAATTGTAATCTGTAATACTCATTACACAAAGGGCTGTAGAAAACTGCATGTAAACCAGTGGGGGTCCTCGTTAAAAAGACATTTGGCTCTTCGCTTCCCAGTGGAAATATGACCCAACACTTGTAGTCAAGTGCTTGACTACACACGGCGCTGAGACCATGACACTTCAATAAGCCTCAATTCGTCATCAAACTCTAGATTCTCATCATAAGAAATAATCGCTGATCTAAAATACATATGGTCAAAGAGGGAAGAGATAATCAATGCACATTCCTGGCCCCAACAATATCCTATTCTATACAACTGGAGATCTTTATAACATAGAAAAGATAATCAGCACATTCCTAGGCCCAATAACAATATCATATTATCTGCACACTGGCATACTTGATAAGCAAGAAAAGAAATCTAATGCACATTACTAGGCCCCTAATACAATATCATATTATCTGCCACACTGCATACTTTTTTAAACATAGAAAAGATAAGCAATGCCATTCCTAGGCCCCATACAATATCAATTATCTAGCACACTGGCATACATTATACATAGAAAATATATCATATGCAACATTTCCTAGGCCCATACAATAACCTATTATCTGCACATGGCGATAACATTATAAACATAGAAAAATAAATCAATGCACATTCTGGGCCCCATTCAATATCATAATCTGCACACTGGCACTCTTTATAAACATGAAAAGATAATCATCACATTCCTGGGCCCCATACATATCATATATCTGCACACTGGCATACTTTATAAACATAGAAAGAAAGTCATATTGCACATTCCTGGCCCCACACAATACATATTAAATGCCACGGCATACTTATAAAATAGACAAGATATAATCAAAGCACATCCTACGGCCCAACAAGATCATCTTAGTCTGCACCACTGGCAAACTTTATAAACATAGAAGAAGATAATCCATGCACATTCGTAATACCATACATATCATCATTATCTGCACACTGCATACATTATAAACATAAAAAGATAATCAAAATCACTTCCTGGGGCCCCATACAAGATATATATTATCGGCACACTGGCAACCTTTATAAACAAAGGGGTTTTATGATACATTACTGTGATTCACATGAAGGAAAAGTCCGTCCACCCACGTGAAGGTAACACCAGTCTGGAAGGTCCTAAACGTCTAACCTTTTTTACTTCATTCCCGTAGCAAAACTTTGCATTTCTATCTTCATTCTACCCAACTGGATCCATATACAGGCTTTGCTCACTTCCTCCCCAGCCTTGGCTTTAAAATGGGTAGAGCCAGCCATGCTTTATATAATGGCAAGGCGCTGACCTCCCATAAAAGGGGTGTGTGGGGTGCTATGGACTCCACATGAAGTTGACCATGCTTCTAATAAATAACTACAAGAGAAGGATGTGGAAGCACCTCCTTAGGCTAGATTACAACACCTTTTGTGAGAGGCGACTGTACTTAGCCTGAGGAGTACTTCACAATTGTTTGTTGTATGGTAATGAGAAACCTTATCCGATATTTATAATTTCCACATACACACAGAGGAAAGGTTCATTTATATATAAACTGCTCCTTCCTATGCTTGTCTCCATTTAGGACAGTGGGAGAATGAGGATGTCCCAATTATTGTGGAAGAATTGAATATCTCACATTGTTTATCCATGTGGGTGAGATATATGGATGATATTCTAATCCTATGGAAGGGAAGTATAGAAGATCTATCCTTATTTGTTCAGAAATTGAATGTAAACACTCGTAATATTAAATTAACCTATGAATATAATAAAGAAAGTGTGAATTTTTTAGATCTAAAAATAACTAAACACATGGGTACAATAATAACAGAGGTATATAGAAAGAGTACTGCAGTGAATTCACTTTTACAGGCAACTAGCCATCACCCCAGTAATCTGATACGAGGAATACCAGTTGGACAGTTCTTGCGAATTCGCAGAAACTGTTCCACAATGGAGGCCTTTGAAAAACAATCTTTAGAACTTATGGAAAGATTTGAGGAAAGAGGATATAAAAAGAAAGATATCCTCAGAGGCTATAAGAGAGCCAAATACACTACGAGGGAACAAGCATTATATGGTAAGCAAAAATCCAATATAGAACCTAAACAAGATCAAAAAATTCGGTTTATATCACAATATAACAAAGAGTGGTGGAAAGTTAAAAATATACTCACAAAGAATTGGTACCTACTGCAGGAAGATAAGGATCTAGAAAAAGTGATAGGAGAGAGACCATACATGACCCCGAAAAGGGCGAGAAATTTGAGAGATTTGGTCTCACCGAGTCACTTACTCCCTAAAATTTCAGACAAAGAAACCTGGTTAGGAATCCAAAAAGCAGTAGGTAATAGAAAATGTCAAAAGTGTATTGTATGTAAATATATGAAAACTAGTAAATACATTGTAGGGAAGGATGATAAAAAATATAATATGAAATCCCTAATGACGTGT
>CM033469.1:412574240-412593805 GCA_019447015.1 Hymenochirus boettgeri
TGTCAGTCGAACCAGATAATATATGTCTTGAATGCAGATGTGGGAAAAGATATGTTGCCAAACAAAAAGATTGCTAACTTACGAATACCAGGAACATGTGCGAGCAAATCGAAATGTGAATGAAAGTGGAAAAGTGCAATGGCTAAACATATAAAAGAAGTGCATAAATGCAATATAAATTATGTCTCCTTTATGGGGATAGAAAAAAATAAACTTGGGCCCAAGAGGAGGGAACATAGAAAAAAGAATTGCAAAGTGAAGGGAGTGGATATTTAACCTGGGGACAGAGGAGCCTCATGGTCTAAATGAAATGATAATTATGCTGTTATCTGTAAAAAATGGTAAAAATAAATAATAGAACATAAAAAATGAATGGAAAATAATAAATAGAAAAATATTGTAAAAACATTCAATGCTCTGTATATATATAAAAAAAAACCAGTATATTTGTATGATATCTTGAGCTATGTCGAAAGGAGCCATAAAATACAAGGGTATAATTGATCATAGCTAGAGTGGCTGTGAATAACATGGATAATAACATAGGAATGTGTTGTAAGGATAATCCCACATTGGGTCCGTAAAGGACATTCTAAACAGAGATAATTGTAACGGATAACTTGGTATGTTGTAAATATAAGTACATAATGGTAGGTTGCATTTGCTTAGACAATGGGTGTATATTAGAGAGAGTGGATCTGGCATAATATGGTTAGTTTTGTGTCGTAAACACCGGCTAAGATAACGAGCATTAAAAACTGCTTAAATAGGATTGGGTGGCCTAATAAGCGATCATGATGAAGCCGTGATTACGCGAAACGTGCGTCGGTTGACGCAAGTGCAGAGTTGCGGGACACGGATGGTTGGAAGAGATTGTGGGGGACAAGCTTTCATACAAGGAAATTACATATGAAAAGATGAACACTGGCGATAAGGATTTGTTCGGGTGAAGCGGCAGCACATGGTTCAAAACCAGTCGGGCTGAGTGGCAAGTATAGTCAGCTATACCGGGTGATCGGACATTTGGGACTGTTAATATCAAGTGTTTTAGTGTTTGCCAACAAGTCCCGATACGTAGTAATCTGTAAGCCAAGTGATTCAATATGTTACATAGTTGTTTAAGTCATGGAAATGCTTGTGGACGTAAAATGCAATCTGGGTATTCTAAAGCATTCGGTCGGAGGGATATAAACTCACCTGGAGTATTCATTTGGGTGTTCCTTCACCGTCGAAATGCAACCTTTTACAAAGTTCATGAAGATGGATGTTATAAGCAATGGGACAATAACGGTGAATCCCTATACCCAGCATTGGTGGTTTAATACAAGCCCAGTCAGAGATCGGGGACGCCCGATTGTTTAGTGTTAGAGTTTAGCTACGGTGTATTTTGGGATTTGGGATATTAATGTTTATATGGCAATAAAGTAATGTTTTAGAAAATGGATCCACTCTTCCTATTACCACTCACACACAGGGGTTATGTGACAATGGTCTTATAATATGGGAATTCAAGGATGTAGTGCTATATTGTTGGGCTCTCTTGTTTAGGCTATCCCTATAATTCATGATTTATAGTTCTTATAAACCCTCCATATTTATACATCCCCAGCTGATTGTTTGTTTCTGTTGACACCCATTTGTGTTTAGTTTACACATACAACTGTGCCTGAGATGAATTGAGGAATCTGAGAGCCACTGAAGGGGCCCAAGAGGCCCAGGGTGGAGTTTTCCATGTGGGTAATAAGTGGGTTTCTCAGTCCTGCTGAGAAATTCTGAATATGGCAGCACTTTAGCTTTTTTATCTCCAGTGGGCAAGCAGGAACAAAAGGAGCCATAAAATACAAGGGTATAATTTGATCATAGCTAGAGTGGCTGTGAAATAACATGGATAATAACATAGGAATGTGTTGTAAGGATAATCCCAATTATGGACAAGCAAAAATCCAATATAGCACCTAAACAAGATCAAAAAATCGGTTTATTCACAATATAACAAAGAATGGTGGAAAGTTAAAATATACTCACAAAGAATTGGTACTACTGCAGGAAGATAAGGACTAGAAAAGTGATAGGAGAGAGACCATACATGACCCCGAAAAGGGCGAGAAATTGAGAGATTTGGTCTCACCGAGGCACTTACTCCCTAAAATTTCAGACAAAGAAACCTGGTTAGGAATCCAAAAAGCAATACAGTAGGTAATAGAAAATGTCAAAAAGATTGTATGTAAATATAGAAACTAGTAAATACATTGTAGGGAAGGATGATAAAAATAAATATGAAATCCTAATGACGTGTCAGTCGAACCAGATAATATATGTTGAATGCAGATGTGGGAAAAGATATGTGCCAAACAAAAAGATTGCCTAACTTACGAATACCGGAACATGTGCGAGCAACTCGAAATGTGAAGGTGAAAGTGGAAAAGTGCAATGGCTAAACATATAAAAGAAGTGCATAAATGCAATAAAATTATGTCTCCTTTATGGGGATAGAAAAAAAAAAACTTGGGGCCCAAGAGGAGGGAAACATAGAAAAAAGATATTGCAAAGTGTGAAGGAGATGGATATTTAACCGGGGACAGAGGAGCCTCATGGTCTAAATGAAATGATAATTATGCCTGTTATCTGTAAAAAATGGTAAAAATAAATAATAGAACATAAAAAATGAATGGAAAATATAAATAGAAAAATATTGTAAAAACATTCAATGCTCTGTATATATATAAAAAAAAACCATGTATAATTGTATGATATCTTGAGCTGTCGAAAGGAGCCATAAAATACAAGGGTTAATCTTGATCATAGCTAGAGTGGCTGTGAAAAAATGGATAATAACATAGGAATGTGTTGTAAGGATAATCACACATTGGGTCCGTAAAAAGGACACTTCTAAACAGAGATAATTGTAACGGATACATTGGTTGTTGTAAATATAATGTACATAATGGTAGGTGCATTTGCGTTATACATAGTGGTATAGTTTAGAGAGAGTGGATCTGGCATATATATGGTTAAGTTTTGTGTAAACACCGGCTAAGATAAACGAGCATTAAAAACTGCTTAAATAGGATTGGCTGGCCTAATAAGCGGAGACCCTGATGAAGCCGTGATTACGCGAAACGGCGTCGGTTGACGCAAGTGCAGAGTTGGGGCCCATGGAAGGTTGGAAGAGATTGTGGGGGACAAGCTTTCATAACAGGAAATTACATATGGAAAAGATGAACACTGGCGATAAGGATTTGTTCGGGTGAAGCGGCAAGCACATGGTTCAACAAAACAGTCGGCTGAGTGGCAAGTATATCAGCATACGGGTATCCGTACATTTGTGACGTGTAATATTCAAGTGTTTTAGTGTTTGCCAACAAGTCCCGATACGTAGTAATCTGTAAGC
This sequence comes from Hymenochirus boettgeri, assembly GCA_019447015.1. Lineage (NCBI taxonomy): Eukaryota > Metazoa > Chordata > Amphibia > Anura > Pipidae > Hymenochirus > Hymenochirus boettgeri. The sequence goes on from CM033469.1 coordinate 412,577,632, forward strand.
CAAGTGATTCACTATGTTACATATGTTGTATTAAGTCATGGAAATGCTTTGTGGACGCGTCAAAATGCAATCTGGGATATCTATAAAGCATTCGGTCCGGAGGACATTATAAACTCACCTGGAGTATTCATTTGGGTGTTCCTTCACAGTCAAATGCAACCTTTTACACAGTTCATGACAGATGGATGTCTATCAGATATGGGACATAACGGTGAATCCCTATACCCAGCATTGTTGGTTTAATACAACCAGTCAGAGATCGGGGACGCCCGATTGTTTAGTGTTAGTTTAGCTACGGTTTTGTATTTGGGATTTTGGTATATTATGTTTATATGGCAATAAAGTAATGTTTTTAGAAAATTTGGATCCACTCTTTCTATTACACTCACACACAGGGGTTATGTGACTAATGGTCTTATAATATTGGAATCAAGGGGGATGAGTGCTATATGTTAGGGCTTAGTTTAGGCTATCCCTATATATTCATATTTTATGTTCCTTATAAACCCTCCATATTTACATCCCCCCAGCTGATTGTTGTTTCTGTCTGACCCCATTTGTGTTTAGTTTACACATACAACTGTCGCCTGGATGAATTGAGGAATCTGAGAGCCACTGAAGGGCCCCAAAGAGCCCAGGTGGGAGTTTTCCTGTGGGTAATAAGTGGGTTTCTCAGTCCTGCTGAGAAATTCTGAATATGGCAGCACCTTATCTTTTCTCCAGCTGGGCGAAGCAGGAATCTAGAGTTTTCCTTGACTGTTTCCTAATCCAAAGCTAGGCCAGTAATTGTGTAGTCAATTAGATCACTGGACTTGAGAATGTGTTCTTGAAGACTTTCGCTAGTCATCCGACGGCTTTTTCACAATTCAGGACTGACTTGGTAACAAGAATCTGTGGAAAATTCTGTACCCTGGAAAATCCCAATGCTCATATCACAAGCCGTGTTAAGGTGTGTTTTTTAACAACCTTATCTGGGGCGTTCCTAAACACCGTCTAGCCACATCTATCAACAAACCACCCTTAACACCTGGCTGTGATATGCAATTGGGATTTTCCAGGGAAAGCTAATTGCCACAGATTCTTGTAAAGTCTTCGAATGAGGAAAGCCAGTCCGGATGGCTAGCGAAACTTCTTCAAGGACTACCTTTCAATCGTTTGATCAATTGAATACGAACAGATATACCATGACCGGATGAATGAGAACCTTCACAAGCAAGCTGAGCAGGTATATACGGACATATCCTCATGCACAAAACTGAACTCTACTTTAACACTCGTTTACATAAACATGTCACATAACATTCACTTACTTTTCACTAAAAAGAACACTTTTACACTTGAAATAACTGACAAGCTCCGCTTCCTCTTCCATGTAAAATATGCGAGCCTTATGGTCAGAGTGGAGAATGTTCAGTGAAACTGATGGAACATTGCACCAGACTTTATTTTAGATGTTTGGAAGAATTCCCACTATACCATATGGTTTAGCCAGCCGCTTGTCAATTACATTAAATGTTGGACTAGTAACGAAAACCAGGATTGTTTAGATTGGACTTGTGGAAGTGTCAATGGCTGGAGCCCTCTGCCTGACCTACATGTTCACGGAAGATCAAGATGTGAGGACCATGAGATCCATCAAACATTTCAGAAAGTTGAAGCCGTATTTCTAAAGGTTATAACATACGATCGCGGGGGGTCCGGAACTGTATGAACGTTTCGGCCAATAATCCATCCCCTGTATGGGCCACTTATCGTCCGAAAGGCCGCTTCTCATCTCTGTTGAATCCGCCCGGACAGATCTGGCAATTACCGCCAAGCGATACGGCCATTACGGATGAATAATCACATGGTTTATGGCTATCTTTATTGGGCGAAGGCCCGCGGGGCTTGGGCCCGCGATCGCAGTGTGTACGAACCTAAACCTAATTGTAAATCTGTACTACTCATACAAAAGGCTGTAGAAACTGCATGTAAACCAGTGGGGGTCCTCGTTAAAAAGACATTTGGCTCTTCCGCTTCCCAGTGGAAATAGACCAACACTTGTAGTCAAGTGCTTGACTACAAACGGCGCTGAGACCAGACATTCAATGAAGCCTCATCCATCAAACTCTAGATTTCTCATCATAAGAAATAATCCTGATCCTAAGAATACTATATGGTCAAAGAGGGAAGAGATATCAATGCACATTCCTGGGCCCCAGGACAATATCATATTTATACAACCTGGATACTTTATAACATAGAAAAGATAATCAGGCACAATTCCTAGGCCCAATACAATATCTATTATCTGACACTGGCATACTTTACCAGAGAAAAGAAATCTAATGCACATTACCTAGGCCCCTAATACAATATCATATTCTCTGTCACACTGGCATACTTTTATTACATAGAAAAGATAAGCAATGCCATTCCTAGGCCCCATACAATATCAATTATCTGGCACATGGCATCATTATAACATAGAAAGATATTCAATATGCAACATTCCTAGGCCCATCAATAACACTATTATTGCACATGGCAGATACATTATAAACATAGAAGAAATATAAACAATGCACATTCCTGGGCCCCATTCAATATCATAATCTGCACCCTGGCACTTTTATAAACATAGAAAAGGTAATCATGCACATTCCTGGGCCCCATTAACATATCATATATCTGCACACTGGCATACTTTATAAACATAGAAAAGAATCTATTGCACATTCCTGTGCCCCACACAATATCATATTAAATGCACACGGCAACATTATAAACATAGAAAGAATAATCAAAGGCACATCCTCGGCCCCATACAAGTCATATTAGTCTGCACCACTGGCATAACTTTATAAACATAGAGAAGATAATCACATGCACATTGCGTAACCTACACTATCTCTTATCTGCACACTGGCATACTTATAAACATAAAAAGATAATCAAATGCACATTCCTGGGCCCCATACAAATACATATTATCTGGCACACGGCAACTTTATAAACAAAGGGGTTTTAGATATCCATTACTGTGATTCAATGAAGGAAAAGTCCTCCGACCCACGTGAAGGTAACCAAGTCTGGAAAGGTCCTAAACGTCTAACCTTTTTTACTTCATTACCGTTAGCAAAAATTTGCATTTCTTCTTCATTCACCCACTGGATCCATATACACCGGCTTTGCCACTTCCCCCCCAGCCCGTTGGCTCTTTAAAATAGGGTAGAGCCAGTCCAGTGCTTATATGAAGATAGGGCTGACCCTCCCATAAAGGGACGTGTTGGGGTGCTAGGACCCAATGGAAGCTTGACCATGCTCAATAAATACATACTACATAGAAGGATGTGGAAGCCTCCTTAGGCTAGATTACAACACTTTTGTGCAGTGCGACTGTAACTTAGCCTGAGGAGTACTTCCACAATTCTTTGTTGTAATGGTAAATGAGAACCTTATCCAGATATTTATAATTTCCACATACACACCAGAGGAAAGGTTCATTATATATAAACTGAAATAACATGGATAATAACATAGGAATGTGTTGTAAGGATAATCCCACATTGGGGTCCATAAAAAAGGACATTCTAAACAGAGATAATTGTAACGGATACATTGGTATGTTGTAAATATAATGTACATAATGGTAGGTGCATTTGCTGTTATACATAGTGGTATATTTAGGAGAGAGTGGATCCGGCATATATATGGTTAAGTCTTGTTTAAACACCGGCTAAGATAACGAGAATTAAAAACTGCTTAAATAGGACTGGCTGGCCTAATAACGCGATACCCTGATGAAGCCGTGATTACGGCGAAACGTGCGTCGGTTGACGCAAGTGCTGAGTTGCGGGACCATCGGAGGTTGGAAGAGATTGTGGGGACAAGCTTTCATACAAGGAAATTACATATGGAAAAAGATGAACACTGGCGATAAGGATTTGTTCGGGTGAAGCGGCAGCACATGGTTCAACAACCCAGTTCGGCTGAGTGGCAAGTATATCAGCTATACCGGGTATCCGTACATTTGTGACTGTAATATCAAGTGTTTTAGTGTTTGCCAACAAGTCCCGATACGTAGTAATCTGTAAGCCAAGTGATTCACTATTGTTACATATGTTGTATTAAGACATTGGAAATGCTTGTGACCGTCAGAATTGCAATCTGGGATATCTAGAAAGCATTCGGTCCGGAGGACATTATAAACTCACCTGGAGTATTCATTTGGGTGTTCCTTCACAGTCGAAATACAATATAGCACTCCATCCCTTGAATTCCCAATATTATAAGACCATTAGTCAATATAAACCCCTGTGTGTGAGTGTAATAGGAAGAGTGGATCAATTTTCTAAAAACACATACTTTATTGCCATATAAAACATTAATATACCAAAATCCCAAAATACACCGTAGCTAAAACAAACTAAACAATCGGGCGTCCCCGATCTCTGACTGGGCTTGTATTCAACCACAAATGCTGGGTATAGGGATTCACCGTTATGTCCATATGCTGATAGAAATCCATCTTCATGAACTGTGTAAAGGTTGCATTTCGACGGTGAAGAACCAGTGACGCCACACACCTGTACACCCAACGTGAATTCGCCCCTGAGGGCTCTATGTTTAGGGCTATCCCTATATATTCATATTTATAGTTCCTTATAAACCCTCCATATTTCTACATCCCCCCAGCTGATTGTTTGTTTCTGTCTGACACCCATTTGTGTTTTAGTTTACACATTACAACTGTCGCCTGAGATGAATTGAGGAATCTGAGAGCCACTGAAGGGCCCAAAGAGCCCAGGGTGGAGTTTTCCTGCTGGGTAATAAGTGGAGTTCTCAGTCCTGCTGAGAATTCTGAACGTCTATATGGCAGCACCTTTATCTTTTCTCTCCAGCTGGGCGAAGCAGGATATAGGAGTTTTCCTTTTACTGTTTCCTAATCCAAGCTGAGCAGGTATATTGTGTAGCCAATTAGATCAACATGGACTTGAAATGTAGTTCTTGAAGACGTTCGCTAGTCATCCGACGGCTTTCTCAAATTCAGGACTGACTTGTACAAGAATCTGTGGAAAATGATGTACCCTGGAAAATCCCAATAGCCATATCACAGCCAGTGTTAAGGGTGTGTTTTTTAACAACCTTATCTGGGCCGTTCCTAGAACCTCTAGCCACATCTAACACACCCTTAACACCTGGCTGTGATATGCTAATTGGATTTTTCCAGGGTAAACTAATTGCCACAGATCTTGTAAAGTCATTCGAATGAGAAAGCCAGTCCGGATGGCTAGCGAAACGTCTTCAAGGACTACATTTCAAGTCCCGTTGATCTAATTGAATACAAAAGAATATACCATACCGGATTGAATGAGAACCTTCACAAGCAAGCTGAGCAGGTATATACGGACATATCCTCATGCACAAACTGTAACTCTACTTTATACATCGTTTACATTAAACATGTCACATAACAATTCACTTACTTTTCATCTAAAAGAAACACTTTACACTTGAAATAACTGACAGCTCCGCCTTCCTCTTCATGTAAATATGCTAGCCTATGTCAGAGATGGGAGAATTGTCAGTGACACTGAATGGAACATTGCACCAGACTTTATTTTAGTATGTTTAGAAGATTCCCACTATACCATATGGTTTAGCATTGTATTCACATTTAAATGTTAGGACTAGTAAGAAAACACAGGGATTTGTTAGATTGTGACTTGTGGAAGGTGTCAATGGCTGGAGCCCTCTGCTCTGACCTACATGTTCAATGCAGAAGATCAAGAGTGAGGACCATGAGATCCATCAACATTCAGAAAGTGAAGCAGTGATTTCTAAAGGTTCATACATACGATCGCGGGTCCGGAACTGTATGAACGTTTCGGCCAATAATCATCCCCTGTATGGGCACTTTATCGTCCGAAAAGGCCGCTCATTCTGTGATCCGCCCGGCAGATCTGGCAATGACCGCCAAGCGAACGGCCATTACGGATGATAATCAGCATGTTTATGGCTACTTTATTGGGCGAAACGGCCGCGGGGCTGGGCCCGCGATCGCGTGTGTGTACGAACCTTAAACCTAATTTGTAATCTGTAATACTCATTACACAAAGGGCTGTAGGAACTGCATTAAACCAGATGGGGGTCCTCGTAAAAAGACATTTGGCTCCTTCCAGCTTCCCAGTGAAATATACCAAACACTTGTAGGTCAGTGCTTGAACTACACGGCGCTGAGACCAGACAGTCAATGAGCCTCAATCTCATCAAACTCTAGATTTCTCATCATAAGAAATAATCTCTGATCCTAAGAATAATAATGGTCAAAGAGGGAAGAGATAATCAATGCACATTCCTGGGCCCCATACAATATCATATTATATACACACTGGCATACTTTATAAACATAGAAAAGATAATCAATGCACATTCCTAGGCCCCATACAATATCATATTATCTGCACACTGGCATACTTTATAAACATAGAAAAGATAATCAATGCACATTCCTAGGCCCCATACAATATCATATTATCTGCACACTGGCATACCAGTTTATATATAATGAACCTTTCCTCTGTGTGTATGTGGAAATTATAAATATCTGGATAAGGTTCTCATTTACCATACAACAAAATATTGTGGAAGTACTCCTCAGGCTAAGTACAGTCGCCTTCACAAAATGTAGTTGTAATCTAGCCTAAGGAGTGCTTCCACATCCTTCTCTTGTAATGTATTTATTAGAAGCATGGTCAAGCTTCCATTGAGTCTAGCACCCCAACACTCCCCTTTATGGGAGTCCTATGCCGTTATATAAGCACTGGCTGGCCTCTACCCATTTTAAGAGCCAAGGCTGTGGGGAAGTGCAAAGCCTGTATATGGATCCAGTGTGTAAGATTAGAAATGCAAATTTTTGCTACGGGAATTGAAGTAAAAAAGGTTAGACGTTTAGGACCTTTCCAGACTTGTGTTACCTTCACGTGGTTGGAAGGCTTTTCCTTCATTGAAATCACAGTAATGTATCATAAAACCCCTTTGTTTATAAAGGTTCCAGTGTGCAGATAATATTATCTTGTATGGGCCCCAGGAAGTGCATTGATTATCTTTTCTAATGTTTATAATGTAGGCCAGTGTGCAGATAAATGATAGTGTAGGTCTTACGAATGTGCATGTGATTATCTTTCTATGTTTATAAAGTATGCCAGTGGTGCAGACTAATATGATCTTGTATTGGGCCTAGGAATGTGCCTTTGTTAAATCTTTCTATTTTATAAGTATGCCGTGGCATTTAATATATATTGTGTGGGGCCAGGAATGTGCATTTGACTTATCTTTTTCTATGTTTATAAAGTATGCCAGTTGTGCAGATATATTATATTTAATGGGGCCCAGGAATGTGCATGATTATCCTTTTCTATGTTTATAAAAGTAGCCAGGGTGCAGATTATGATATTGAAATGGGGCCCAGGAATGTGCATTGATTTATTTTCTTCTATGTTTATAATGTATGCCATTGGTGCATAATATGTTATTGTATGGGCCTAGGAATGTTCCCATATTGAATATCTTTCTATGTATAATGGATGCCGTGTGCCTACAGGACAGAGAGGGAAACTGAACAAAGTGAAAACACTCTGGGGGTTGGGGGGAATTATACAACACATGGAAAGAAATAAAAAAAAATCAATTTTCCCACTATAGATGCCCTTTAAATAAAGGGGATATCACAGCATGGATTTATACAAACATAGAAAAGATAATCAATGCACATTCCTAGGCCCCATACAGTATCATATTATCTGCACACTGGCATACATTATAAACATAGAAAAGATAATCAATGCACATTCCTAGGCCCCATACAATATCATATTATCTGCACACTGGTATACACTATAAACATAGAAAAGATAATCAATGCACATTCCTGGGCCCCATACAATATCATATTATCTGCACACTGGCATCACTTTATAAATAACAAAGGGGTTTTAGTATACTCCGTGATCACTGAATGAAATCCTTCCAACCACGTCAAGGTAACACCATCTGGAATCAGTCCTATAAAACGTAGTACCCTTTATACAATTTAACTTTTACTTCAATAACGATTAGCAAACTTTTACATTTCTAATAGTTGTGTACTGGATCCATATAACAGCTTTCATTCCACTTCCCCCACCTTTGGCTTTTTAAAATGAGGGAAGAGGCCATCCATCCAGTGCTTTATATTAAAGGCATAGGACCTCCCATAAAAGGGGCATGTTGGGGTGCTATTACCAATGGAGGCTTCTCCATTGCTTCATAATAAATACATACAATACAAGGATTGTGGAAGCACTCCAATTGGGCTAATTTACAACTACTTTAGCAGAAGTGCTACTGATCTGGTCAAACATTTAATACAAACATAGAAAAGATAATCAATGCACATTCCTAGGCCCCATAATATCATATTATCTGCACACTGGCATACTTTATAAACATAGAAAGATAATCAATGCACATTCCTAGGCCCCATACATATCATATTATCTGCACACTGGCATACTTTATAAACATAGAAAAGATATCAATGCACATTCCTAGGCCCCATACAATATCTATTATCTGCACACTGGCATACTTTATAAACATAGAAAGATAATCAATGCACATTCCTAGGCCCCAACAATATCATATTATCTGCACACTTGGCATACATATAAACATAGAAAAGATAAGCATGCACATTCAGGGCCCCATACAATATCAATTATCTGCAACTTGCATACATTTAAACATAGAAAAGATATCAATGCACATTCCTAGGCCCCACAATATCATATTATCTGCACACTGGCCATACATTATAGAACACATGAAAGAAATCAATGCACATTCCTAGGCCCCATACAATATCATATTATCTGCACACTGGCATACTTTATAAACATAAAATATATTCAATGCACATTCCTAGTCCCCATCACAATATCATATATCTGCACCACTGCATACTTTACAAACATAGAAAAGAATAATATAAGTATGCCAGTGTGCATATAAATGATATTGGTAAGATGGGGCCCTAGTAAGAGGGTGGTGGCATAATATCATCTTGATTTCAATAGGTGGTTATAGATGGTAATCCAAAGATGATGCGAGAAATAATAGGATATTGAACATGGGGGCACCATGAATGGTGCAGATATGATTATATTTTCTATTGGGTGTCGTAATAAATAGTGCTCAGTGTGCGATATGCGATATGATATTGTATGGGGGCCTAGGAAGTGCATTGATTATCATTTGATCGATTTAAATAACATAAAGGTACAGGGCCATTGTGCAAAATAATATGATATTGGTAGTGGTGGGACCAAATGAGTGCTAGATAGCATTGATTAGTCTTTTGGCTATGTAAATTAGTAATGGGTTAGTGCCAGTGTGCGAGAGATAATATGTATTGTATGGGGTCTACGCAGTGTTCATGGTGTGAATTATCTTTTACACTAATGGTTGGATATTACAGTTAATCCCATGTGCAGAATAGGATATGACGTATTGTATGGGGCCGAGGAAGGAGGCATTGTGATTATCTTTTCTATGTTGTTGTATGTAGGGCCAGTGTGTCATTTAATGATGATATTATTGGTGTAAGTGGCCCAGGAGTGTGCAGTTGGAGATAGGTCAAAATTGTTGCTAGTGTGTTAGTGTAAAGTAAAAATGCCAGTTCAGATAATAATAGATAGCTGTTGTAAGGGGGGAACGCCGGACAAATGTGCTGTGATTAAGCTGGTTTCTATGTTTTATAAAGTATGCCAGTGTTCAGGGAAGTAACATAATGGAGTTCGTGAAAAAGTGGGCGAAAGGGGGGGAAGGGGGGGGGGGGGGGGGGAAGGGGGGGAGGCCCGCAGGGGGGGGGGAAAAAAGCGCCAGGGGAAAAAAAGACCAAATAGAGTTGAAAATTGGATTAATTTTCTAAAAGTGTTTATAAATGGCATGCCACTGAGCAGATAATATTGGTTTTTATTGAAATAAGGTGGGGCACATAGGAATAAGGGTGTCATTTGTGATTATCTTTCTATGGTTTAAGTGAATGTGAGTGCGGCGATGTGCAGAAATAATAAGATATGGTGTATGTGGGGTCACATAGGAATGTGGCCTATAAATGATTCTCCTTTTCTATGTTAAGGTAAGGTATGGGGCCAGTGGTGCAGAATAAAAGAGTGATAGTGTGTGTAGGTAGCCTGAGGATGAGTGTGCGAGTTGAGTTAATCGGTTTGTGCGTATGTTTATAAAGTATGATGCGCGATGTCGCGTGATGAATATGATAGTTGTGGTATTGGGTTTCCAAAATATGAATTGCATTGATTATCTGTGTCTATGGTAGTATAACAGTAGGTCCAGTGTATTAATAGATCTGAGTCTATGTATGGGGCCCAGGACGTGGGATGGCAGATTTGACAAATTGTAGTCTCTTCCCTCTATGACCCATTATAAATCTGCGCGGTTAGTGAACAGAGATATTTCTTATGCTAATAGGCAAGAATCTAAATGTATGATGAGATTTAGGTCGTGCATGTGACTGTCCGGTCTCATCAGCGCCGTGTAGTCAAGCACTGACCTACAAGTGTTTGGTATATTTCACTGGGAAGTCTTGAAGATCGCCGAATGTCTTTTTTACCGAGGACCCCCAATCTGGTGTGTGTTTAATAGGAAGAAATCAGTTCCGTAGCGAGGGGGAAAGCCCTTTGGTGAATGGGAAATATATACAGTGAAACAGGAAGTTACAGAATGAGGTGTTACGGGGGAAGAGTTGCGATACGGCCACACAGCTGCGCGGCCGAACATCCCAGTCGGGGTAGCCGTTTCGCCCAAGTAAATTAAGCCGTAAGACAGGGTGGTGCGATATGATCAGCCTTATGGCCGTGGGAAGGAAGGGAAGTCGCTTGATCGGTCATGCCGCAGATGATCGTAAGGGCTGCGTGCGGGGATCACAGAATGAGGTCGGGAAAAAAAAAAAAACCGTGTGTTACGGGGGACGATAAAGTGTCCCCATAGCAGGGGTATGAATTGATTGGAAAGCAAAGAACCAGACTTTCAGTGAAGGTAGGGGGAGACAGGATTGCCTGGGAAACGAAAGAAGGGGGGAGGAACACGTCGTCAAAAGTGGTGGTTGGCAAAACACGTGTATGTGAAATGCACATAGGCTTGGTCACGTTTCTGAATTTTGATTGTGGATCTCATGGTCCTCACTCTGATTATAAACATAGAAAAGATAATCAATGCACATTCCTGGGCCCCATACAATATCATATTATCTGCACACTGGCATACTTTATAAACAAAGGGGTTTTAGTATACATTACTGTGATCACATGAATGAAAAGCCTTCCAACCACGTGAAGGTAACCCCAGTCTGGAAGGTCCTAACGTCTAACCTTTTTACTTCAATTACCATTAGCAAACTTTGCATTTCTCATTCTTACACACTGGATCCATATAACAGGCTTTCTCACTTCCCCCCAGCCCTTTGGCTCTTTAAAATGAGGGTAGAGGCCATCCAGTGCTTTATATTAAAGGCATAGGACCTCCCATAAAAGGGGCGTGTTTCGGGGTGCTATTACCACATGGAAGCTTGACCATGCTTCCTAATAAATACATACAATAGAAGGACTGTGGAAGCACTCCTTAGGCTAGATTACAACTACATTTTGTGGAAGTGCGACTGTAACTTAGCCTGAGGAGTACTTCCACAATCTTTCTGTTGTAATGGTAAATGAGAACCTTATCCAGATATTTATAATTATCCACATACACACAGAGGAAAGGTCATTTATATATAAACTGGACTCCAGGCTGATTATCATAAATCATACCCAAGAAGCAAAGGGAAAGTAAGTTAAAATGTATGTACTTGGGGAAAGGGAGGGATTTCCTTGTTTGTTGCAGGCTACACCCATGTACCGGAAGATATGACTCAACGTTCTTCTATGCATGTATAATAATATACTAATTACATGCTAATATCATAAAGATGAGAAATCTCACTTACTCCTAGGCTTCGATACGGTGTGCAGAATCCTATGGGGTTGCGCTCCAATATTCATTCATAAAATGTTTTAAAAGGCACAAACCACAATACATTGTGGGTGAGATCCAGACAGCTGATGTGTTTTGGGGACCACCCCATTGGTATAGAATTAGAGGGGACAAAGCAATGAATTCTGTATTATCTGGTAAAATACATTGAACATTGTCGGCCATGTTGAAGTCATATTCCAATATATCATACCACTTAAAAATATGTGTTAACGAGACGGTGGAGTTAGGTCTGCGTGGGTTTTTCATTTATTATAAACAGTGGGATTGTCCATCCTGAGTATCGCCAACCATCTCGCTACAAGTAGACAAGTCAGTAGAGAATTTGTCCCCTCATTGAACTTACCACAATGTTTTATGTTAGCAGCAGAAATTCACCGGCGGTCACCTAGAGAACAAATAACCAATCAATGGCTCAGATCATGAGCAACAAAGCTCTGTTAAAGTCAAGTTAACGGACTGGGAGATATTCTGGGATGTTCCACCATGGGACTGTGGTGTAATATTTTGTATTATTGGGTAAGGTTGTTTCCTAGGTTCCTAGTGTTGTTCCTCTTCTGTCTTCATTGTCTACAATCGCTTTACTTTCTAATACTCAATAATCTCTCGTATGTTCAGAGGAGAATATAAACCTATAAAGTCTTAGACCACTACCGGTAATTAAATCTGGAACATAGTTTAATGGAAATTCAAGGTCTCAGTAGTGTTGTGGGTGACAGAATCTACGGTAATTGGAGAAACCACATCCTGTGACATCCCAAAAGGACCCGCACCCAACTGGTTATGTGGAAAATGGGTGTTACCATGTGATGTCGAAAACAGGAATGTGGGCGCCTGACCACTATCCTGATACATTAATCGGGAGGTCAATGGCTCACATGGGGTCTGTCCTTCTAATGACTCAAATCTGGTTTGAAATATGAAAATAAATATCTGGCTTAACAGAAATTCTAAAAGAAATAAATTAGGAATTAAAAAAAATTTAGTCTGGGAACTAGAGCCCGGTAAGCCTGACATCATAGGAATACATCTGGTGAGATCTATGTTAAAGGGGACTTTTTTTTTATTACACGTGTATGCTACACATTATTCCAGGGGGGGTAGGGGTTTGATACTTAAAACATTTCAGTCATTAATGGATTGGACGCTGCTTTGCACAAAGCGACCTTAAATTAAAAAGCGTGCAAGGATGACAGGACATTACAATGACTAGGACAATGTTTGAATGGGATACATCTATAAGTCTCACTGTGATGGTGGATGGGGTTTATCCTGGTGAAGGGCAGGGATCATCCAAACAATCTCAGGGGTCTGTACCTGGCTAATTAAAAGGATGGGCTACAAATTAATGGACTTGACTAGCAGACTAGGAAATGATCATCTGGGTCTTAAAATATCGTCAGTTATCAATGTATAATAATAATTATAAAACAAGTGTCCCATAATGTGCTCTAATGTGGCAATGGGCTGGAAAAGAATGAATGGCACAGAACACATTATGCAAATATTGTCTATATTGTATATAGAGAATGGAGTCACACACATGGAACTTTCTTTATTTATTACCTATATAGAGATCAATTGTTTGGGTGACTAAACACAGATTATAACAACCAGGACAGAATGACAAGTCCCCTGGCCAATAGGGCTAGTAGTTTATTATAGTGGATCTGATAATTAATGATAACAATGATAAGTGATGTCATCAGTTATAAATAGAGCTTAGTGATGTCACCTAACTTGTGGATTATAAGAAATAATGTATTGTAACTGTCACTGTAAAACAGAGGGACATGTTGCACATCTCCCAGTAAGGGGTACATCTTGTATAATGATGCACTTAAACATGGCGGGCATTATTAAATGAAAAGTTTATCTTAAAATAGCAGGGACCCCCTTGTTTTTATTTTTAAATCCGTCAGCACAATGTGGTTTGTGGTCACCCAGAAGGTTTTTCTAAGAGGGAAGTTAGTCTAGTGGGTTCTCTGGCACCTATAGGTGGCCTGTCATGTTCTGGTAACACAACTTCCCCTTTAACTAGATCCGCCAACACTAACACGGAACAGGATGAATCATGTTTTAATAAAGGCCATGAGAAAGATATAGTATGACTGGATGTATGAAGGCTCAGAGAATTAAAAGAAATAAAGTGCTAATTAGGTGCTGTATATTACCAACAAAATCAAATATTGTGCTGATTGCGAAATAAATTGGAATTATTTAATATACGTCTGACTGTAGCAATTCATTTAATCTATCTGGTTCACAACTGATCCTCGGTTAGGTATATAACATTTTTTAGATACCCTATGTAGGAATTCTTCTATAAATAAAGGATTCTGGGAGATGTAGTTTACTAAGTACAGATTAACTTCACTGATAAAACTGTTTCCTTTAAGGAGGATTATATTTCTTTGTTCTTATCTACTCAGTTCATGGCTCTCTGAGGATTGTGGGATTTGTATTCTACGAATCCTTCTGACCATTCACCATTCCATTTTATTGTACAATCTTCATTCAATCTAATCACAATTATGGAATGTAAAGCTATACACGGGCAGACATTCTTCCAATCCAGGACAGCGATGGTAATATTGTTGGTCCCTATATTATACATTTGTGGTAATATTGTTGGTCCTTATATTATACATTTGGGGCATTATTGTTGGTCCTTATATTATACATTTGTGGTAATAGTGTTGGTCCTTAATTATACCTTTGTGGTAACTAGTGTTGGTCTTTGTATTATACATTTGTGGTAATATTGTTGGTCCTTATATTATACATTTGTGGTAATAGTGTTGGTCCTTTTGGTTCTTTATAGTTATAGCATATTGTGGTAATATTTTGGGCTTTGTATTATACATTGTGTAATAGGTTTGGTTCCTTAATTATCCATTTGTGGTAATAGTTTGGTCTTTTGATTTACATTTGTGGTAATATTGTTGTTCCTTATAATATACATTTGCGGTACGAATGTGTTGGTTCCTTAATTATACATTTGTGGTAATGTGTTGGTCTTTGTATTATTACCATTTGTGGTGTCGTGGTTTGTCTTTGTTTATACATGTGGTGGTAATAGTGTTGGTCTTTGTATTATACATTTGTGGTAATATTGTTGGTCCTTATATTATACATTTGGGGTAATATTGTTGGTCCTTATATTAACATTTGGGGATGTATATGTTGGTCCTTTGTATTATACATTGTGTGGTAATAGTTTGGTCCTATATTATACTCTTTGAGGTAATAGTTGTTCGGTCCTTATATTATACATTTGGTAGTGTTGCTTATATGCATTTGTGGTGTTGTACTATATACATTGTGGTGGATAGTGTTGGTCTTTGTATAACATTTGAGGTAATATTGTTGGTCCTTGCATATTATACATTGTGTGTAATATTGTGGTCTTAATATTATACATTTTGTGGTAATTGTGGTTGGTCCTTATGTATTATACCTTGTGGGTTAATAGTGTTTGTCTTTGTAGTATACATTTGTGGTAAATTTGTTGGTCCTTATATTATACATTTGTGGTAAATAATATATCTGTGGGTAATTATAAACTTGTGGTTATGTCTTTAGATTGTAACAATTGTGGGTAATACTGTTGTCCTTATCGGATACTTTGGAGGTATATTGTTTGGTCTTATAGATATACATTTGTGGTAATAGGTTGGTTCTTTCTAATTTACATTTGTGGTAATAGGTACTAGTGTGGTATTTGTATTTATACTTGTGGTAATATTGTTGTCTTGCTATATAAACCATTTGTGTGAATATTGTTGGTCCTAATTATGACATTTGGGTAAGATTGTTGGTACTTATATTATACATTTGGTAAGAGTGTTGGTCTTTATTAATAACATTTTGGTAAATATGTTGGTCCTTATATTATACATTTGATGGTATAATTGTTGGTACTTTTATATACATTTGTGGTAATATGTGGTCCTTATATTAATACATTTGGTGGGTAATAGTGGTTGGTCTTTGTATTACTTAAAGTCATTATTAGATTGGGTAATATTGTTGGTCCTTATTTATACATTTGGGTACTAGTGTTGGTCCTTATATTATACATTTGTGGTAATAGTGTTGG
>CM033469.1:412593912-412626380 GCA_019447015.1 Hymenochirus boettgeri
GTATGATACGGTAATTATGTAATGTGATAGTGGACCTGCTCATCACTGTCTGAGTCAAACGTAATTATGTAATGTGATAGGACCTGCTCATCACTGTATGATACGGTAATTATGTAATGTGATATGGACCTGCTCATCACTGTATGATACGGTAATTATGTAATGTGATATGGACCTGCTCATCACTGTATGATACGGTAATTATGTAATGTGATATGGACCTGCTCATCACTGTATGATACGGTAATTATGTAATGTGATATGGACCTTGCTCATCACTGTATGATAGGTAATTATGTATGTGATATGGACCTGCTCATCACTGTATATAGGTAATTATGTAATGTGATATGGACCTGCTCATCACTGGTATGATACGGTAATTAGTATGTGATATGGACCTGCTCATCACTGTATGATAAACGGTTATTCATTTCAGGTAAGCATTTTCTGCTTTTTTCATAGTGATGAGCAGGTCCATATCACAGCCACCAATTACCGGTAAAACATTTGTACTTTTATTGTAATTAATTAATGTAATTAAAAAGAATCGGATCAGAAAAATAGCTTCAAATGTAGAAAAACTACCCAAAAGAGACCTGTATTGTATACAATGTAATATACAGTGTAATATACCGTGTAATACAGAGTGTAATATACTGTGTAATATACAGTGTAATATACCGTGTAATATACCGTGTATTATACTGTGTAATATACCGTGTAACATACCGTGTAACATACCATGTAATATACAGTGTAATATACGTGTAATATACAGTGTAATATACCGTGTAATATACCGTATATAAACAGTTGTAATATCACGTGTATATACCCGTGTAATATCCATGTGTAATAACGTGTAAATACAACAGGTAATATACCGTGTGTATACACAGGTATATATGTGTAATATAAGTGTAATATAAGTGTAATATTTACCGTGGTAATACACAGGTAAATTATACGGTGTTTGGAAGATACCGTGATTATACCATGTTAATATACCGTGTATTATTACTGTGTAATATACCGTGTTTGTAAACATACCGTGTAACATTACCATGTATATAGGTGTACCTATTCCCGTGAATATACCGTGCAATATACAGTGTAATATACCGTGTAATATACAGTGTAATATACCGTGTAGTATACAGTGTAGTATACCATGTACCAGCATATTCACAGCATATACATATCATATACACAGCATATACACATCATATACACAGCATATACACAGTATATACACATCATATCCACAGCATATCCACAGCATATACGCATCATATCCACAGCATATACGCATCATATACCCAGCATATACGCATCATATACGCATCATATACCCAGCATATACGCATCATATACGCATCATATACGCAGCATATACGTATCATATACGCATCATATACGCATCATACACGCATCATACACGCAGCATACACACAGCATACACACATCATATACACAGCCTTAAGGCTTTGTACAGCTTTAAAGTTAGTAATGACTTTAGTGCCATTGTTATATGTCATTGTAATAGTAAATCAGTAGAAGAAAAGGACTATGATTTACTTTCTTTTCTAAACCCCACAATCCTCTTTTTAATGTCATGGGGTTAGAACAGTGGATGACCAGAAGGGTATGGGAGCTGCAGTGAGACATTTTCTTATAATAATCACTCAGTGACATAGCCGAGTGATTATTATAAGAAAATATTCCACTGCTGCTCTCACTACAATTTGAGCCCCTTATGTATTATAAATGTATTAACCCCCTATCAGTGGGAATGAAGGTAACAGCCACTCATTGCAGTCACTGTACAACACCCAATAGGGATCCACTTTTATTGTTCCCTACAATCTACTGCCAAGTACAATTTCAATGTATTTTTTTGGCCACACGTTTTTCATATCTCTACATTCCTGTTTATTAACGAAAATCCGGGAGCTGCCAAACTGACAGCAAATTAGAATGTGATGAGTAAATGAATTTACGTTTACTGGTTGTGTACTTTGCGCTGTACAGAACTTTGTAACGTATTGATCTGATGGGCTGTCACAATTCCCTTGGCAGTTTTCGAACTATAACTTTCAGCACAATCAGAGGTTCGTGGAATAGTTCCAATCCATTGTGTGATCAGCAATGTTTGGTGCAGTTCATATTAGAATGGCAGGCGTCCCCTTGGCAAACATGGGGAGATTCTGCCCCTTAGATGTGACTCCCCGGGTGGGAAATTCTTTGGTTACAGAAACAACATTCAGCTTGTTTAGCCCTAGAGGCGTCTCTGCTACACAAACTCTTCACTGCTACTGATAGTTCTTGTTCCATGTTTTATTTTTAAAGACTGGACAGTTTCCCCCCTGGAGGGGCTATAGATGTAACCTCCACTCTGTGGGTTTTTCCTTTAACAGGGGGATTTGCCCCAGGAGGTGTAACTAGTCGTCCCTCTCTCGCCCAATGACACCCAGGAGTTAGGGCTCCATGTGACAATTGGCTGGATATTGATATTTTCTATTACACATCACGTTACAATTGGTTCATCCATTCACATCAGGTACAATCCAAAATGACACACACCCCTATTAGCATGTCTTAATGGTTGTGCCCAGAGGAAACCAATACAAACACAGGGAGAACCAACAAACTTCTTGTTAACCAGCGAGACACATGTGTATGGAGATGTAGGTTCTCTGTGTGCTTGTGGACATTATGGACCATATTAATGCACATACAGTATTTGTGATGGAGAATGAGAGAGGTCAGAGTAACCAGGGTCCTTCAATCCAGTAACACACACTGTAACAAGTGATAATTCACGCATGTTTCAGCGTCAATAAAGCTTTTGAACTATACACAGCTGCAGTGTTATTATACGCTACACTTAACTAAACCAATTAACAAGTGATAATAGTCATGGGGGGGTTTATTGATTTGATGCTGATGTTGCTTATATCTGGGTAATGTTGTCAATATATCTATGTCCACTTACCTGTCACCTCTACAATCGGGTGCAGGAATCTACCCACCGAATTCCAGAGACACGTTATTTTAATGTTCGTCCCAGGGAATAATTCATTATTATTATTATAGTAATATCCATTCAAGTGCATTGATTGTATCTACAGTTAGTATTTGTATTAAATGACACTTATAATATCCTGAGTGACTGTGATGTAACCCCCCATGTTTAGGATAATTTATCACTTGCTACTGACAGTGACCAGTCCACCCTAGATTAAGTGTAGGCAGGTGTCACTAGCTACAGACACAAGCAATGTGTTAACTGGAGACTGGGGGTGTAGGGTGAAACACAGGCAAGGTTAATAGATGTAGATCCTTGCCAGCCACTTGTTCCTGCCTCTCTCAATGGGATGTGGACCGGGTTTGTGTTTACTTTGGACGAGCAACAAATACACCACAATGAATGGCGGATTAAGGGTATGGTCTGTGATTTAAAGGGCTGAGGTCTCACTTTGAATCACTAATGTTATTGGTACCAGGTGGGAAGTTGTGATTAGCTATTCAAAGTTGATTATATATACATATAGCCCTGATCCTATACAGTTATATATCCATATGACATAGACACTGATCCCTTTAATCACTGTGATTAAGGCACATCAATAAAGCAGTAAAATGTGCTAACAGACTCCATATTGTACATACAACCCAAACGCACTCATTTCCCCCTGGTCTTTGCTTGTTACTCGTCCTTTCCATGTCATCCGTCTTTTCCATGCTACTCGTAAACCATTACAATAATCCCATGCTGCCATGAGACATTTTAGGCTTTAGTTACCCTTTAAACTGGCCATATACCTATACCACTTCCCATCGCTTTCCTACCTACTAATTAAACCAATCAACATCTACATTTCTATGTCACTGTTACTGGCTGCTACCCAATTGGACCAGACGCTTATCCAATCATAACATTAATAAAGTTTATCTGTTACATAATCACATTTTGATTTTCAAAGAAATCGATTGAATTTCTTCTTTTTTAATTGTTTATTTTCTGCAGTTGTATTTATCTTTCTATATATAATTGGCCTCCAGACTAGTGCTGCTATAGAATCAGGGAACTCCTTATAATATCCTTATATAACACAGAAAGGGGTACACTATCCCTTATATATTACACTGTAAGGGGAACACTATCCCTTATATATTACACTGTAAGGGGAACATTAATCCACACTTGTTATTCCCCCTTTTATTGACTATATACACTGTAAGGGGAACATTATCCCTTATATTTACACTGTAAGGGGAACATTATCCCTTATATATAATACTGTAAGGGGAACATTATCCCTTATTATATTACACTGTAAGGGGAACATTATCCCTTATATATTACACACGGTAAGGGGACATTATCCCTTATATTACACTGTAAGGGAACATATCCCTTATTATTACCGTAAGGGAACATATCCTTATATATTACACTGTAAGGGGAACATTATCCCTTATATATTACACTGTAGGGGAACATTATCCCTTATATATTACACTGTAAGGGGAACATTATCCCTTATAATATAACACAGAAGGGGTAAACTTCCCTATATATTACCCTGTAAGGGAACATTACCCTTATATATTATACACTGTAGGGGAACACTATCCCTTATATATTACACTGTAAGGGGACATTGTCCCTTATATATTCACACTGTAAGGAGTACTTTCCTTATATATTACAACATACACTGTAAGGGAACATTCTCCCTTATATATTACACTGTAAGGGGAACATTATCCCTTATATATTACACTGTAAGGGGAACATTATCCCTTATATATTACCTGTAAGGGGAACACTCTCCTTATATATACACTGTAGGGGAACACTATCCCTTATATATTACACCTGTAAGGAACATTATCCCTTATATATACACTGTAAGGGGAACATTATCCCTTATATATTACACTGTAAGGGAAACATATCCCTTATATATTACACTGTAAGGGGAACATTATCCCTTATATATAACAGAAAGGGGACACTATCCCTTATATATTACAACCTGTAGGGGAACATTATCCCTTATAGATTATTAGGTACCCTGTAAGGAGTACATTATCCTGATATTTCCCTGTAAGGGAACATTGATTCTCCTTACTATTACAATACACTGTAGGGGAACATTTCCCTTATATAGTGTAACGGTAAGGGGACAATTATCCCTTATATATTACACCTGTTAAGGGGAAAACTTATCCCCTTATATCATTACACACTGTAGGGAACACTATGTCCTATATATTACAAACACTGATAGGAAGTGAACTTATCCTCTATAGATTACACCTTAATCGGAAAACATTTATCCCTTATATCAATTACCTGTAATGGGATAACTTATTCCCTTATATATATCACTGTAAAGGGAAACATTGCCCTTACATATATTACACTGTAAGGGGACATTATCCTTTATATATTACACTGTAAAGGGTAACATTATCCTTATTTATTCTCACACGTCAGGAAACATTATCACCTTATATATACACTGTAGGGAAAACTTATCCCTTAATATTAATAAGGGACATTTCCCTTATTTCAGTGTAAGGGGAACATTATCCCTTATATTAACCTGCTAAGGGTACACGTCTTATATTAAGGTATTAACTACCCTTATATTTACACACTCGTATAAGGGACGACTACCTATATATTAACTTCAAGACTTGCCCTTATATGTGTACACCACTGTACCGGGAGACATTATCCCTATATATTACAATGTAAGGGAACATAGTCCCTTATTTTACATACTGTAAAGGGGCACATTATCCTGTTATCTATTACATGTAAGGGGAACATTATCCTTATATAATATACGCTGTAAGGGAACCGTATTATACATGTAGGGAATCCTTATATATTACAAACTGTCAAGGAACATATCCCTTATATATTACACTGTAAGGGAACTTATATCTAAACCCTTATATAGTACACTGTAGGGGAAACATTACTCCACTTATATATTACACTGTAAGGGGAACTTATCCTTATTATATATAACACCTGAAAGGGGAACTCTATCCCTATTATTACACTGTGTAAGGGGAAACTTTATCCCTTATAATATTACACTGTAAAGGGAACATTAATCCCTTTATTACACAGAGGAACTTGTCCAATCGTAAGGAGTACCTTATCCTTATATATTCACACGTAAGGGGAACATTATCCCTTATATATTCCGGTAAGGGGAACATTATCCCTTATATATTACACTGGTAAGCGGGAACATTATCCCTTAGTTTACCTGTAATGGGACATGTATCCCTTATAATAATGGATAGGAACTGTCCCTATATAGGACACCGGTAGAGTACACTTTCCCCTTAATATACCTTAGGGACATAATCTTATTACACCTGTAAGGAAAATATATAGGGGAACTATATTAATACCCTTAATATATGACACTGTAATGGGAACTATCCCTATATCATTACAACTGTAAAGGTAACATTATCCTCCTTATCATATTACACTGTAGGGGAACGTATATCCTTATAGATTACACTGTAAGTGGTGGAGACGTTAACCCTTACATATCTTACACTGTGTAAGGGGTGCTGAATATACCATTTACTATACATCTGTAAGGGAAACATTACCCTTATATATTACATACTGGTAAGGGGAACCAATCCTAAAACCTGTATGACATTACTATTTTCACTGTAGGGAACATTATCCCTTATATATACTGTAGCCATCCTTTACCTGTACGGGACATATCCCTTAGTTATAATTACGACTGTAATGGAGTAAAACAATGTTCCCATTGATATATTACACTGTAAGGGAACTATTATACACCTTATCATATTACCCCTGTAAGGGGAACTGTCTCCCTTATAGTATTCAACCACAGTAAGGGGACATTATCCCTTATTAGTACACCTGTAAGTGGGAACAGGAATCCCTTAATATACTACGTTTGTGACATACACAATACAAGAACTACCATAACCAACAGAAGCAACAACTAATTCATACCTAATCTCTGTAAGGGGGTAATAATTAATCCTTATATATGACAAACAAACACACCACTGTAAGGGTGGACATTATCCCTTATATATAAACCCTAAATTCAAGACTGTAAAGGGGGAAGAACATTAATGCCTACTATAATAATTACACAATCATGTATTAAGGGGAACAGTATACCCTATAATATATTACCACTGTAAGGGGAACATTATCCCTTATATATTACAACATAACACTGCGTACAGGGGAACATTTACCTTTATATATTCAACTCATAAATACAATCCAACAACTGTAAGGGGAATCATTTATCCCTTATATATTACACCAGAACAATATACAAACAATACACAAGACAAAGCACAGACAAAGTACACAACTGTAAAGGGGGGAATCATTTATCCCACTTATTATATTCCATACAGAAACGTAAGGGGGATTAAACAACATTATCCCTTATATATTACACTGTAAGGGGAAGCTTTCCCTTATAGATTCACTGTAAGTGTGGACACAGTTATCCCTTTTATCAACACCTGTTAAGTGGAACTATATCTCCTTATATATTGACAACACACACTGGGGGAAGGGGATTAACGTTAGTCCCTCCCTTATATAACTTAACACTGAAGGGGGAACATTATTCCCTTATTATATATACGACTTATCTATAACTGTAGGGAACTTATCCCTTTATATATTAGCAAGCACCCCTGTAAGGGGAACATTTATCCCTTATATAATTAACACAGCATACACTAGTTAAGGAGGCAACATTATCCCCTTATATTATTACATCACTTCAAGGGTACACGTTATCCTTATATATTACAACGTAAAGGGGAACAATTATCCTTATATATTACACTGTAATGGAAAACATTAATCCCTTAGATATTTACAATCACAACTTCCAACCTGCTATATGGGGAATCATTTATCCCCCATTATATATTAAACAAACAACAACTGAGGGGAAAACGTACCCCTTATATATTACAAACTGTCAGGGGAACGTTATCCCTTCTATTATTACACTGTAAGGGGAACGTTATCACCGTATATATTACACTGTAAGGGAACATTCATCCCTTATATATTACAACTGTAAGGGTAACATTATCCCTTATCTATTACAATACAACAAACTGTAAAAAAGGGGGAACATTATTCCCTTATCATGTATTAGCTACAACTGTCAGGGGGAAACTTTATCCCTTATATAACTACTACACGACTACAACCGGTAATTGGAAACGTTAATATTCCCTACCCGCATGTATGAATATCACTCTTCTATAACGACATGTTAGTGGAGGACTTATCCCGTTACTATATATTACAAAACAAACAACAACTGTCACAGGGGAACTTAATCCCTTATATATTACAACATACTAGACAAGACTGTAGTGGGGGATACATTATCGCTTATATATTAGACAATACGTTGTAAGGGTGAACATTATCCCTTATATATTTCACACCGTAAAGGGGACATTAGTCCCTTATATATCACAAGCCCCCCATACCCCTAACAGCCACATGGGCGAGAACAACCTCAAACTGTAAGTGGATACATTGATCCCGTCTCCTTATATTACAACACTGTAATGGGAAAGAACCTTATCCCTTATAATAATTACCACTGTAAGAGGGGCAACATTAATCCCCCTTATAGATTACACACTGG
This sequence comes from Hymenochirus boettgeri, assembly GCA_019447015.1. NCBI lineage: Eukaryota > Metazoa > Chordata > Amphibia > Anura > Pipidae > Hymenochirus > Hymenochirus boettgeri. Next base: position 412,602,648 of record CM033469.1, read on the forward strand.
TAAGGGGCAACATTATCCCATTATATATGGGACTCACCAGCACACACAACTGTAAGTGGAACATTCTCCCCTTATTCTATTACAACAACACTACCCGGGATACAACAAACAACAAAAATACAATTACAAAATACACGCAAACATTCTTACAAAACATTACATACGAAGTACAAAACCTACAAAAACTACATAATAACAACAACATCACAATCGAGCACAACATCCAAGACTTGAAAAATATTAACCAATAAACAACAATACAATTACCACCATACTACACAAGACACTACAACAACACCAAGAGATTTCTATACATACATAAAAAACAATTTACTAAGTAAAAACAATACAATAAACATAACACTACCTCCAAATTACTCAACACATAACACATCAATCAATTAAACCAAATTAAACACCAACCATAATACCAACAAACACACATACAAAAAGAACATACACCAATATTAGAACTACCAACCAACAATTACATACATACACATTTAAACAATTCTTACCCAGACAAACATACATATATACAAAATCACAAAATACATACACAATACACAACCCAACAAACCAACAATTAACTACATAATTACAAACAAGATTACATACAAAAGCAATTATTTACCATACTTAATACTATTACAAAAAACACAAAAAAAAAGCATACACAAACTACAAAAATCGGGAGTCTAGTACTGTGTTACATAGACATTACACAAAAACACTTACATAAAAAGACGCAAACAAAACACGTACACCCGAACTATCGCCAATAGTAAAACAACGAGTAGGAGAAAAGACACTGGTACGTCGCAATTCCAGATTCTATCTTTTATTACCAATTCTATTGAGATCGGTTGTGGGGTGGGAAGTTAATGCCCTATCATTATATATCAATTGAACTTTCATCTGGGTGAAGTGGTGCAGCCAAGGAAGACGGGTATCGGTCAGGCAGCTGGAGGGATGGTGATGGTGTAGGGACATATTGGCTCCCCTGCTCACAGAAACCATTTCAATACAGAAAAGTCCAATCTACCGCTACTTTCTTTTCCCAGTTTACTCCCTGGACATTATTTGATTAATTGCACGAAGCACCTGAGAGGTCAGGACAAAGCGCGGCTGATATGAACAGGGTGGGCAACGTGAGATGTTAGGTAAGATATTTTTTTTATACGCTCAATATATATGGTGGCCTAGCATAGAATGGGGGGGTAAATTATATAGAGTTATGTGGGGCGGTGGACATGTGCCCACTTAAAGTCAGACCTAGACCGCCTGTTACCTAATCCCCAAGCATGGTACCTACTCCAACATATGCTGTGGCTACACCCCCCCAAAATATCCACATTTGCATACCTTGCACACCATCACCGAATCGCAAACCTACACACACACATAACAGATACTACCTGTATATAAGCATCAATTACCACTATAACCAAATACGGTAATAATAATGGGTTAGAAGTGTATTAACTAGTGTACATCTCCTAACTTATAAGACACAGGTGCAGATAAACTAAATAAAAATATGTGATACGGTCACAACGGATCAGTAAGAAAGCGGGCATGGTCGATGTCACGTCTGGGGGCTGTCAAGTCACAACAGTGGCGCCCACAGGATGGCGTCCATCGATGTGCCGAACTGTGAACACACACACATGGAATGGACACTTCAGCATGGTTTTCCAGGACAAGAGCGGTAAAAAAAACACGCGCAAGACTGGAGAGAACAAAAATGAAAGAAAAGCCGATTACAAACCCCCTACAATATTTACTAAAATACACAAACACAGAAAATACATGTAATTACACCTATATTACAACAAAATACCACATACAAACCTTACAACCATTAACAACACATACAAATATACAACAAACAAACAACAAACACCAAACTAAAAACTCAACAGAAATTCCAACCAACATTATTCCTCCATTACAAACATTACCAAAACTACAACATAACTCCAATATCTGTTTCACTCATTCACAATTACCCTCATACCTCAATCCCCAATAACACAATTAATAGACCCATAAAACTACAATTTACAAAAAAACAATACTACAAAAAATAACAAAATACAGAATAACCAAATACACATATATCACATAAACATTTACATACAATCACAACCAAAACAAAATCAAAACGAAACATACGTTACAACATCAATCTATAAACCTATATCTATTACTATTTAACTATCACTCAACCATACAAACAATACAAGAATTACAAAACAACCTTACATCATACCAAAATACACAATTACACAAATATTACAACATTCACCAAAACACCACATACCAACAAACAAAACATACAAAAACAAGACCAAACAACAACAATACTTAACATTTACAGCGGAAATTACATAACAATCACTACTATACGATGGACCAACACCAACACACAACAAAAGGGGGAATATTACAAACACATACAAACAAACACTAAAAAATTAAATCCAAAAACCCACAAACCAAAATACATGGCCAACAAATAGCACAAACAAAGAACAACTACTAAACCATTAATTACAGCATACATACAAATTACAAAAAACCTATTAACAATCAGGAATATCGAACTAATTTACAATATTACAACATCAACAGATTTACACAATTCCAATACATCAAACCGATAACAAATTTACAAACAACCAAAAAAATTTCACCACTAACAAGACACCTAATCACTGTAGGGAACATGCTCCCTTATATATTACCCAGTACACGACCCCAAAAGGACAAATACATCATAGTACTCCACTACATAATAACCAATCACATGCAATATAAGTCTTTACTACTAAATTATTACCGACCACAACAATAAAAATTGACTAACAGATTACCCATTACGCAACGTAAGGCATAAGACCCCCATGTTAAGAATTTCATTTACATCCCTTATTTAATATATCACACTTTTGTGTAAGTGGACACAGTATCATCCATATATCTCACACACTGTATGTGGCAAACATTATCCCTTATCTGAGATATAACATAATTACGCCCAATACATGCTGTAAAGGGGATAACATTATCCCTTATATCTTGCAATTCCTCATCTTACACAACATCAAATTCCAGACCTCCACAATCTACCCGTTCCAGCAACCACACTGGAAGGCGCGCCTAAACATTATCCCCTTATATATGACCTGTTAAAGGGGAAACATATAGCGCCTCATCAGATTCACACAACACAACTAAAAGATGCATACTACCAACATCAAACACACACATACAACAATTACAACAACACAACCCTTAAGGGGACATGTACTCCCTTAATATATTAAACATACACCGTAAGGTGATAAGGAACCATTATCACCTATATTGATTACAATCGAACTGTAAGGGAACTTAACCTTAATATATTACACTACAAACTGTAATGGGAAAGAGAAAACATTATCCTTATCATTACAAACGTAAAGGGGAAACATTATCCCTATCTATCCCTTATATTTTCACACCACCAAAAAAAGGAAAAAATCCACAGCTTACCCACACAACAAACAGACAACCACACACACACATCCCCCGATCTCTCATCAAACACGCTCCACAAATCACACAATCCACAAATCACAACCCACCACTGTAAGGGGTCCATTATCCTTAGTATTATTCCACTGTAAAGGGGAAAAAACATTATCCCTTATATATTACAACAAACACTGTAAGGGGAAACCTTTAATCCCTTATATATGCCACTGTAAGGGGAACATATCCTTATATATTATACACACTGTAAGGGGAAACCTTATCCCCTTATATTATTACAACCACGGTAAGGGGAACATTATCCCCTTATATATTACATACACGGTAAGGGGAAACATTTATCATCCCTTATAGGTGTAATGCCACCTGTAGTGTGGTACCATTATTCCTTATATATGACACTGTAAGGGAACATTATACCCTTTATATTACAACCTGTACGGGGGACCATTATCCTTATATAATGCCACTGAAGGCGTAAACATGATCCCTTATATAGACCAATGCTGGTTAATCGAGGGAACATTATCCCTTATAATATTGTCATAAAACATACACATCTCTACCACTGTAAGGTGGAACATTCTCCCTTTTATCCCTTATATCATTTACGCTGTTAAGGGGAACATTATCCCTTATAAATATTACATCTGTAGGGGAACATTATCCCTTATTATTCCTGTAAGGGGAACCTTATCCCCTTATTATATTACATACATCTGTAAGGGGACACTAGTTATCCCCTTATATTTACACCCACTGTCACAAGGGAACTTTTAATCCCCTTATATATTACAACAAACTGTAGGGGAACGTTATCCCTTATATATTACCACTGTAAGGGAACATTATCCCTTCTATATTCCCCCACAAACACACAAAACAATACAATTACACACAAACAAACAACACAATTACACAATAGCAAACCACTGTAAGGGGACATTATCCTTTATATATTACATACCACAACAAACCCCTTACAACAACATACAAAAAAATTACACAATACAAATACAAACATACAAATACAAACGTAGGGTTCACATTATCCCTTATATATTACAATACAAACTGTACAGGGACACATTATCCCCTTATATATTACACACAATACAGGACAAATACAACAACTGTAGGGGAACATTAGCCCCTTATATATTACATTCTGTAAGGGCACCTTATCCCCTTTATATTACACGTAAGGGGAACGTTATCCCTTATCTATTACAAACTGTAGGGGAACATTATCCCTTATATAATTACAAAAACCACCTGTAATGGGAAACATCTCCCTCCCTTATATATTACAACACTGTAAGGGGACATTATCCCTTATCTATCGAAACTGTAAGGGGAAAACATTATCCCTTATATATTACACTGTAAGGGGAATGGGAACCTTATCCTTATTTATTACAATTAAACTGTAGGGGAACATTATCCCTTCTATATTACACTTAAGGGGAACATGATCCCTTATATATTTACAACCACACAATCAAAACTGTAAGGGGAACATTATCACCTTAATAATATGTCACCATACCTGTAGGGGTAACATTATCCCTTATTATGACGAGAACACTGTAAGGGGAAGAAACAACATAATCCTATTAACCTTAGCCCTATATATGACAACACTGTAAGGGGAAAAAACATTATCCTTATATATTACAACTGTAAGGGGAACATTATCCACCATCACCTTATCTATGACAAGACAACTGTTAAGGGAACTTATCCTCCTTTTGTGTATTAATACAGACATTAATACAGAATTATCATTACACCCAAGACAGGCTGTAAGGGGAACATTACTCACTTGAGATATCACAAGCGTGTTAAGAGGCTACTTTATATCCCTATATATTACCATAAGGGGTTCTATTATTCCCTTATATATCATTACACAGAAATGGTGCTTGGGCCTTATATGGACACACTAACTTCATTCTAGTATACCTTCTAATACCCTTATAATTTACAGTAGGGGGTACACGATCTATTATATATCACATGAGGAGACTTTGTAAGCAGAGAATGACACAAGGTTTACCAGGTAATCATTGGGGGTCAAACCTAAGGGCCAGTAGGACTCGAATCAAAACCCTCCTCTCCTGGCTGGTGGTATCACTCACTTTGATGATGAACTATAAGCATCACTGAGATGTTCGCTGTGTTGATTTGGCCGAGCCTAGTTTAATTAATACACTTTATATCTTCCAATTTTGTTCAATTTCCCCAGTGAACAGGGCGGACAGGCGTCTATAAGCTTGATACAGCAGATCTGTACTTTACTGTGCTTTCCTCTGGATAACAAACCTTTGTTAATTTACAAAGCCGTAACATGGGAAGGCAGCGGGGCAAACCCTTATATTAGTTATTAAAGGAGAACTAAACTTGTTTTTTTTTAATGTGAAAGCTTTTCTCCCCAGAACACCTGCACATTGTAAGATTATTCTCTAGTAAATTGCATTTAGTACATGTAAGTAATAGATTCTGTAACAAATAAGGAGTACAGTATAGTATTAGAGTACGGTATGATGTTCTAGTACAGTATAGTATTAGAGTACAGTAAAGTATTAGAGTATAGTTATAGTATTAGAGTACAATATAGTATTAGAATACGGTATGATATTCTAGTACAGTATAGTACTAGAGTACAGTATAGTATAAGAGTACAGTATAGTATTAGAGAAAGGTATGATATTCCAGTACAGCATAGTATTAGAGTACAGTTATGGTATTAGAGTACAGTATAGTATTAGAGTATGGTATGATATTCCAGTACAGAATAGTATTAGAGTACAGTTATAGTATTAGAGTACAGTATAGTATTAGAGTACGGTATGATATTCCAGTACAGTATAGTATTAGAGTACAGTTTGATATTCTAGTACAGAATAGTATTAGAGTACAGTATAGTATTAGAGTACGGTATGATATTCCAGTACAGTATAGTATTAGAGTACAGTTTGATATTCTAGTACAGCATAGTATTAGAGTATAGTTATAGTATTAGAGCACAGTAATCGGTGTGTAGAGTCTGTATAATACATTCCACACAGTATAGATTAAGCCGTACAGTATAGTGTACATTAGAGTAACGTATAGTCATAGAGTATTGGTAAGTATTTTCCATACATATAGTATTAGAGTACAGTTATGGTATTAGAGTACAGTATATTATTAGAGTCCGGACTGATATTCCAGTACAATCTAGTATTAGAGTACAGTTATAAGTATTAGAGTAGCAGTCAGATACTATTAGAGTATGTTATACTATTTCTCAGTACCAGTATAAGTATTAGAGTACAGTGATCGTATAGGTACAGTATACGTTTAGAGACATTGAAATTCCAGTGTACAGTCTAGTAATTGAGCATACAGTAAGTATTCAGAGTACGTTGTGGTAATTAGAGTACAGTATAGTATTAAGAGTATGGTATGATATTCCAGTACAGTATAGTATTGGAGTACAGTATAGTATTAGAGTACAGTCATAGTATTAGAGTACAGTTACAGTATTAGAATACAGTTACAGTATTAGAGTACTGTATAGTATTAGAGTATGGTATGATATTCCAGAACAGTATAGTATTAGAGTACAGTTATAGTATTAGAGTACAGTATAGTATTAGTGAAGTAGGTTTCCAGTAAGCAGTATAGTATTAGAGTACAGTTATAGTATTAGAGTACAGTATAGTAATTAGACTATGGTATGATATTCCAGAACAGTATAGTATTAGAGTACAGTTATAGTATTAGAGTACAGTATAGTATTAGACTATGGTATGATATTCCAGAACAGTATAGTCTTAAGAGTACAGGTTTAGTATTAAGTCCAAGTTATATTAATTTCTAAAAAAAAAGAAGTTGTACGTTAATAGTATTAGAGTACAGGTATAGTATTAGACTATGGTATGATATTCCAGAACAGTATAGTATTAGAGTACCGTTATAGTATTAGAGTACAGTTATAGTAATTAGAGTACACGTATAGTATTAGACTATGGTATGATATCCAGAACAGTATAGTATTAGAGTACAGTTATAGTATTAGAGTACAGTTATAGTATTAGATTCAGTATAGTATTAGACTATGGGTAGGATATCATCCAGACAGTATAGGTAATCGCAGTACGTGTTATTAGTATTCGATACGTTATAGTATTAGAGTACAGTATGTATTAGACTATAGTATGATATTCCGAACCTAATGTATCTAGAGTACAGTATAAGTATTAGAGCATACAGTTATATGACTATTAGAGTACAGTATAGTATTAGACTATGGTATGATATTCCAGAACAGTATAGGAATTTCAGAGTAACAGTTTCTACGTATTAAGAAGTTATAGTATTAGACTATGGTATGATATTCCAGAACAGTACAGTATTGGAGTACAGTATAGTATTAGAATACAGTGTAGTATATATATGATGATATCAGGGTATGGTATTAAAGTATGGTTTGGTATTAAAACAGTATAGGATGGTATTACAGTACAGTTTGATATATGGGTATAGTATGTATGTTATTAGATTACGGTATAATATTAGGATTAGAGATGATCGAACTCACTGCTTGCAGATTTATATTTCAGCAGACTCACTCCACCTAAAATTAAGGACGAATAGCATGGCAACTTACTGTCACATGGCCCCCAGGACCTGAAATATGTCTGGGGAACATGTACCATGCCCAAAATCTTAAAAAAAAACAGTTCTGACATCCGACAGAATTTTTGAGATTTCATGAATTTCCAAAATTGTCAACCTTTAATTTGACACCTTGAATATTGACATTTAGATCTTTTCACAATTAAAGAACTGTTTTTCAACACGGTTAGGGAAATCTGCATTTCTGAGAGTTAATTACAAGTAACGTATGTCATAAGGGTATAGTATGTAACAATACGTATAATATTACAGTACGTATTGTAATTCAGTACGGTATTTTGTATACTACGTGCGTAATTGTATATTACCGTAGGTATTGTTATTACAGTGCGGTAGTGGTATATTCAGTACAGTAATTGTATATTACAGTACGGTATTGTACATATTACAGTACGGATTTGTATATTACAGTGCGGTATGGTATATTACCAGTACGGTATTGAAATTACAGTATCGGTATTTGTATATTTTACAAGTGCGGGTATGTATATTCCAGTACGGTATTGTATATACAGTGCGGTAATTTGTATATTACAGTACGGTAATTGTATATATACAGTACGGTATTGTATATTTACATTAATGGGCGGTATTTTTTTATAATTACCGTGCGGTTATTGTATAGTTACAGTAACGGTATTGTATATTACAGTACGGTATTTGTCATTTACAGTGCGGTATTGTAATATTACAGTACACAGTTTGTATATTATAGTACATGTTTGTAGATCCAGTATGGTATTTGTATATTACAGTGCGGTATTGTATATTACAGTACGGTATTTTATTTACAGTACGTATTTTGTATATTACCTAACGGTATTGTTATTTACGTACATATTTTTATATTACAGTACGCTATTTGTTATTACGTGACGGTATTTGTAATATTACAGTATGGGATTGTAGATTCAGTACGGTATTTGTATATTACAGTACGTATTGTATATACAGTACGGTAATTTGTATATTACAGTACGGTATTTGTATATTACACGTAGGTATTTGTATATTACGTACGGTCTTGTATATACAGTACGGTCATTTGTATTTTTTACGTACGGTATTGTATATTACAGTACGGTATTGTAATATTACCTTACGGGTCTTTGTATCGTACAGTATCGGTTTGGTATATTCCAGTACGCGGTATTTGTATATTTAGTACGCGTATTTGTATACTACAGTGCGGTATTTTGTAATATTACAGTAGCTGTATTGTATATTACATACGGTATTTGTATAATTACAAGTACAGTATTGTATATTTCTGTACAGTATGTATATTACAGTACGGTAATTTGTATTTACAAGTACGGTATTGTATATTACAATACAGTATTGTATTATTACAAGTACGGTATTTTTTATCTTCAGTACGTAATTGTAATTTCCAGTCCGGTATTTGTAGTTACAGTACGTTTTGGAATATTACGTACGGTATATTGTAGACTACAGTGCGGCTATTTGTATATTACAGTACGGTATTGTTATTACAGTAACGGTATTATGTATATTACAGTACGGTATTGTTATTACAGTACGGTATTGTATATTACAGTACGGTATTGTATAGCATTAACAGTACGGTCATTTGTATATTACAGTACGGGATGTATATTACATACGGTACTTGTATATTACAGTCGTATTTTTTATTAACAGTACGGTATTGTTATATTACTAGTACGTTATTTTTTGTAATCCTAGTAAGGTGTGTACTGCACCGGCTTGTAATATTACGTACGGTATTTGGTTATACCGTACGGTATTGTTCTTACAGTACGGTATTGTTATTACCGTACGGTAATTTGTATAGTACAGTACGGTATTGTATTTACCGTACGGTATTGTATTTCAGTACGGTATTTGTATATTACAGTACGGTATTGTATATTACAGTACGGTAATTGGTATTCAGTACGGTATTGTATATTAACAGTCGGTTATTGTATATTACAGTCGGTATTGTTATACCGTACGGTATTTTGTATATTACATTACGGTTTGTCATATTACAGTCTGGTAATTGTATATTACAAGTACGGTATGTATATTCCAGTACGGTAATGTATATTACAGTACAGTATTTGGGTAGTTTATAATATAGTTTTTTAGTATCTAGTTTTCCCCTTCCATTCCTTGCCCAAGATCTGTTGGCTGATTTTATGCACCCAGTCCTGATCATATTCCTGCAAACCGATTCAATATGTTTTGGAGAGTGATTTCGCACATGTCGGGATGGCAGATATCCCACCTGCCTCGTTGAGCCAGGGTGGGCCGAGGGGGCGTGAATGAGGGGGCGTTGGCTCATGCTGTAATGACGTCATTGTGACATCACCCGTGGGTTGGGCGATACATGCAGGGGTTAGGGGTGTGGTGTGTGCATGGTGTGGGCGCCGAGTCCTGCAGACAGAAAGTGGCTCTCAAACAGGGATGGAGATTTCATGCTCCTCACCATTGCCTGGAGATCGGGGTGGTCTCTACGGAGCGCGGGAGACCACTACTGACTTTTTCTGTACAAACAATGTAACTAACGGTAATCCATTTGAACTCCATGGAAGGTATTACCCTTCATTTCACTTGCATACATGTCTAATTTATTTTACCTCCATTCCTCTTATAACTGTATTGCTAGTTGGGTGCTGTGAGCCTTTTGTATATATACAGTTTTCGGCTATTTATCCCTGATTCCCTATTGGTCCCCTGTGTACCTTGAATGACTGTCCTTATTTCCGGCCAAACGCGTAGGCCTCACAGACCTACTATGTTCAATAATCTTGCTATTTTAATTCCTCGGCATGCTCCGTACCTACATGGATATTTGTTACTGTACTGACCCAGGCATTTTTGGGAGTCTGCACAGCTTGGTACGCACCAAACTCATTATTATTAATGGGTATGTGCCTTTTAAGAAGAAAAGCTTAACTGTCACAATTATAATATATTTAATAGTAAGTAGAAAAGGGAAATTGTCTTGTGTAGAAGATACAGAAACCCCCCCACAGACATAGCCAACTTTAATCACGCACCCATGATTTGTCTAAAGCTCCATCCACATTTGGCTTTTTTAAATCTCTATAAGCATCCACTGGAGTGGATTGCGTGCTGCCCCCTACTGTCCAACCTCAAACTGAACGTGTAAGTGTGTATAAATTGTTATTAATGGTAATGGTGATTAAAGGGTAACTGTGATCCTTTCTCCAATTACATGTGGAAATCATGGACTGGATCCTGCTGGTGGGTCTCAGGGTGAGAAGTGGAGGCCCCCCCCTTCCTGACACATGTGCAGGTTAATGAGCGATAGGGGAGATATTAAGTGCGAGGAGTGTTTTACACAAGTCCCCACCCCCCCCCCCCCCCCCCCCCCCAAATACCCCCCCCCCCCCCCCCCACCCCCCCCCCCCCACGGTAACAGCTGGAAAGTCCAAACAAACTCTTATATTTATTACCCTAATTAAGCCTAACGTTCCCCCAGCAGTACTACGCCTTGCTTTAAAGGGAAACTAATTAACAAATCATTCTCCGGACTACTCGCCTGCATTGCTCCATATTCCAACCCATCTATTCTGCTTATGGAAAGTTTAGACCTCGATATGTGCGCCCAGGTGATCCTAGTGGGCCTACCTGTAGAAATCCTATGTTTTGGCCCCCCCCTAACAGTTGGGGTTGATTGGTTCCTACCCCTCCTAGTGTATAACTGAGAGAACCCTTGAGCCACACATATTATCGGGGCAGTAAGAAACTGGCAATAGATTTTGTTGTGTCAGTTCAAGTAAACTACTACGTAGTTTATTGGAGCAATATGATAATGTTGTAAATATATGCGCTCCAACCAACCAGTATGGCAGCTCTGCTTTAATGACACCCAGTCTCCAGACAGTGGCAGAACTACCCAGATAGACGGGCCTGCCACAGCAGGGGTCCAAGGACAAAGGGCTGTGATCAGCTTATGTTAAAAAAAAAAAGCCAATCACAGCCCTTACTAGCATACGCCCCCCTTGAAAACTAAACTACCGCCGTCCCTAGTAAGCATTCGCATTCCTGTTATAATCAAGTAAAACAATAAACTGGCCCCTTGAGTATGTCCTGTTACTCCTGGATGAAGTGAAGTAAATGTTTAATCTGTTTCTGTCGAATCCCACACCATGGACTCTGCCATAATAACTGGTGCCCTTCCATGACTACTATTTAAAGGGGAAGTTCCTTTTTAACGTTATAACTAGTAGAAAAAAGGACAATAAAATCTAATTCAGCAAGTTTAATGGAACTGCAACCTCTATCTAATCAATATATATATATATTTAATAAATTATTGGGACCTCTATACAACTTGCCGTCACCCTGAATGTTTGTTCTTTCTTCATTCAGGACACTTTTGAAATAGAGAAAGAAGTTTTGTTTGTATTTTTATTTATATAGAAGTGAGGATGTATGTATATTTTCGTTTATAAACATTTTTGGTGGCTTCATGTTTCAAAATGATTTGTCAGCTTCCAAACTAAAATAACAATTTACAAGAGTTCTCGTGGTTCCAAAATATGATCTTTTATCCACCATCTATAATCATTCTTCTAATGTGAATTTTACTATAAGGGGAAATGTTGTCATTCCAGTAAGTTGCACATAGCTCCTTGTGTGGGAGAATATTGTGGGTAAAGAACATAACGTGGAGGGTGAACTATGTATGGACTCAGCTACGTGGCATTATGAGATGTCGGCTTACTCAATCCAAGGATGGATTATTTATTGAGATGTGGGTTACTATGATCCAGGATGATTATTTATATGAGATGTGGGGCTTACGTAGATCCAGGATGGATGATTATTGAGATGTGCGGTTACTAGATCCAAGGATGGCGATTATTTTGAGATGTGGGTTACACAGATCCAATGATGGATATTATTATGATGTTGGTTACTAGTACCAAGGACTGGATTATTCATGGAGATGTTGGTTAGTATACTTCCAATGATGGATTATTATTATGATGTGGGTTACTAGATCCAAGGATGATTATTATTATTGTGTGGGTACAGATCCAAGAGGGATTTATTGAGATTGGGTTATAGATCCAAGGATGGATGTAATTGAGATTGGGTACTAGATCCAAGGATGGATTATTATTGAGATGTTGTTTCCTAGATCCAAGGATGGTTAATTCTTTTTTTATGATTGGGTTACTAGATCCAAGGTGGATTATTATTAGATGTGGTTTACTAATCCAATGAGGTTATATTATTATGTGGGTTCCTAGATCCAAGATGGACTTATATTATTAGGTGGGTTACTATATCCAAGATTGATTATTATTGGGATGTTGGGTTACTCGATCCAAGGATGGACTATATTGAGAGTGCGTGTTACTCGATCCAATGATGGGTGATTATATGAGATGTTGGTTTACTATCTCCAGGATGGATTATATTATGATGTGGGTTCCTAGATCCAAGGATGGCATTATTATGATATGTGGTTTTACTAGATCCAATGATTGGTTATTATTATGATGTGGTTACTAGAGCCAGGATGGATTATTATTATGAGTGGGTTACTAGATCCAAGGATGGATTATTATGGGGATGTGGGTTACTAGATCCAAGGATGGATTATTATTCGAGATGTGGGTACTAGATCCAATATGGTTATTATTGAGATCTTTGGGTTTACTAGCAGGATGAGATTATTCTTATGATGTTGGTTACTATATCCAAGATGGATTATTATTTATGATGTGTGGTTACTAGATCCAAGGATGGATTTATTATTGAGATGTGGGTTACTAGATCCAGGATGGATTATTATTGAGATGTGGGTTACTAGATCGCAAGCGGATTATTCATTTGATGTGGTTTTTAACTATATCCATAGGATGGATTATTATTATGATGGGTTTTACTAACTCCAGGTGATTGTTATTATGTGTGGGAATGTGGGTTACTCAGTCCAGGATGGATTATTATGTAGATGTGGGTTACCTAGATCCAATGATGGGTTATTATTGAGATGGGGGTTACTAAGATCCAAGTATGGATTATTATTATGATGTGGGTTACTGATCCAAGGATGTGGAATTCTTATTGAGGATGTGGCGTTTACGGATAATCCAATGCTGGGTTATTATTATGATGTGGGTTACTAGATCCAAGATGGATTATTATTATGAGGTGGGTTCCTAGAGTGCCGCGAGGATGGATTATTATTGGATGTCGGTTACTAGATCCAAGGATTGATTATTATTGAGAATGTGGGTTTACTAATCCATGATGGCGGTGATCTATTGAGATGTGGGTTTACTGATAATTCCAGATGGATTACTTATGGGATGATGTGGGTTACTAAGATCCAAGATGGATTATTTATTATGATGTGGGTTACTAGATCCAAGGATGGATTTATCTATTGAGATGTGGTTACTAGATCCAAGGCTATGGATTATTATTGGGATGTGGTTCCTAGATCAAGGATGGACTTATTATTGCGATGTGGGTTACTATATCTCAATGATGGGTTTTATTTGAGATTTGGGGTTACTAGAAGATCCAAGGATGGATTATTTATATGATGTGGGTTACTAGATCCAGGATGGATTTTATGAATTATGATGTGGGTTACTAGACCAGATTGATTATATTATTGAGATGTTGGTGTACTAATCCAGGAGCATTATTATTGAGATGGTGGGTTGACTAGCATCCAAGGACTGGATTTTATTATGATGTGGCATTTAGAGGTTTACTAGATCAAGGATGGATTATTATTTATGATGTGGCTTACTAGATCCAAGGATGGATTATTATTGGGATTGGTTACTAGATTCAAGGAATGGACATTAATTATTGAGATGTGGGTTACTAGATCCTAATGATGGGTTATATTGATATGTGGGTTTACAGATCCAGGATGATTATTATTATGATGTGGGTCTAGATCCAAGGATGGATTATTATTGAGATGGGTTACTAATCCATGATGGTTATTATTATGATGTGGTTACGAATCCAAGATGATTATTATTAGGTAGGTGGGTTAACTAGTCCAAGATTGATTTTATTGGGATGTGCGTCCGAGATCCAAGATGATCTATATTGAGATGTTGCGGGTTCATCTAGATCCATGATGGTTATTATTGAGATGTGGGTTCGAGATCCAAGGATGGATTATTATTATGATTTGCTGTTCCTAGATCCAAGATGGGATTATTATTATGATGTGGGTTACTAGATCCAAGGATGTGATTATTATGAGGATGTGGGTTACTAGATCCAGGATGGATTATTATTGAGATTGGGTTCTAGATCCAAGATGGATTATTATTTATTATGTGGGGGCGTTACTAAGATCCAAGGATGAGATATTATTATGATGTGGGGTTACTAGATCCAAGGATGGATTAGTATTGAGATGTGGGTTCCTAGATCCAAGGATGGATTATTATTGAGATGGGGGTTACTAATCCCTGATGGTTTATTATTATGACGTGTTGGTACTGAACGCTCCAGGATGGGCATTATTATTAGGATTTGGGGTTACTAGATCCACAGGATGATTATTTTGCTGAGATGTGGTTCTAGTCAAGGATGGATTATTATTGAGATGTGGGTTTACTAGATCCAAGGATTGATTATATTATGATGTGGGTTACTAGATCCAAGATGGATTAATTATTGAAGATGTGGGTTTTACTAGATCCAAGATGGATTATTATTTGTTGTGGGTTCTATTCCAAGGATGATTACGTGTGGTTTTGAAGATCTCTGGGTTACTATGATCCAAGGATAAAAGACAGATTATTAGTGAACATTTCGGGGTTACTAGGATCCAATGATGGATTTTATGGTATGTGTGTGTTACTAGATCCAAAGATGGATTATTATTTGAGTAATGTGGGGTTATTCTGATCCAAGGATGGCTTATTATTGAGATGTGGGTTACTAGACTCCAAGGATTGATACTATTGAGATGTGGGTTACAGATCCCAGGATCTGTTTATTTATTATTATGTGGTTCTAGATCCAAGGATTGGATTATTTATTGAGATTGGGCACAGTCCAAGAATAGATTATTATTGAGAGTGGGCACAGTCCAGGTTTATTATTATTGAGAGGTGGCACATCCAAGGTTTATTTTAGTGAGCATTGGGCACAGTCCCCAGGGTTATTATTATTGAAATGTGGGCACATCCATGGTTGATTATTATTGAATGTGGGCCACAGTCCCAAGGTTGATTATGATGTGAGATTGTGGCACAGTCCAAGGGTGATTATTATTGAAGTTTGTGGCCCAGCCCCAAGGTGTTGATTAAAACTGAGATGTGGGCACAGTCCAAGGTTGATTATTACTGAAATGGTTGGCACGTCCAAGGTTTGATTATTACTGAGATGTGGGCCGTCCAAGGTAGATTTACTGAATTTGGGCACAGCTGTGTAAGGGGTGAAATTTTCAAAGATATCCTTGTACTTCATTTATTGCGTGACATTGGCAACATGCCATAAACCTCAACGAGGAACATTTAGAGCAGAAACGAACTCAACCAGAAAATGGGCTCCTAGGGTTTGTACACATGCACAATGTGCCGACGAAATGGCGTTTTTGTCGCATGCCAGGCCAAAGGTTCCAAATCATACATGTGTACAATCATCCTACTTTTCACTTTCTGGGACTTTGAACCATACACTGAAGAGAACCTAAGATCAGGGATGTAAGTTAAGGATTTTTGTAAAAAACTTCACAGTGGGGCCAGTGGTGGGTTCAAATTTAGTTTAGAGTTTAGACATTCCCCTTTAAAGGTGTCCATACCATTCTATGAACTGATCATATTGTAAAATCATCGCATTAGTACGACCAATGAACAAAATCATTCAACACTAAAGTTCCATTCGACTGACATTTACTATTAACAAAAAATTGGCTTGGACACTAACAAATATCGATTCAATAAAAAAAAAAAAAACTGGGGGGGGCCCCACCCTTATATATGACACTGTAAGGGGAACATTATCCCTTATATATTACACTGTAAGGGGAACATTATCCCTTACAGTGTAATATATAAGGGATAATGTTCCCCTTACAGTGTCATATATAAGGGATAATGTTCCCCTTATATATTACACTGTAAGGGGAACATTATCCCTTATATATTACACTGTAAGGGGAACATTATCCCTTATATATTACACTGTAAGGGGATCGTTCTCCCTTATATATTACACTGTAAGGTCCACCTAAAATGAAGGTACGAATAGCAATGGAAACTTACTGCAAATTTCCCAAGGACCTGAAATATTGTCTGGGGAACATGTACCAATGCCCAAACCCAAGGACCTGAAATATTGTCTGGGGAACATGTACCAATGCCCAAAATCTTAAAAAAAAACAGTTCTGACATTCCGAGCAGAATTTTTGAGATTTCTAGAAATTTCCAAAATTGTCAACCTTTAAATTTGAAACTTGAAATATTGAACATTTTAGATCTTTAAATTAAAAACTGTTTCACGGTTCGGGGAAATCTGCCATGTCTGAGTGAATTACAATACAGTATGTCATAAGGGTATAGTATGTACAATACGTATTAGATATTACAGTACGGTATTGTATATTACAGTACGGTATTTGTATACTACATAGTGCGGTAATTGGGTTGATGAAGCTGCGAACATTACCTACTTGCTCATTCCATTTTATGAATTACAGTTCGGTATATTCGTATATATTAACCCTAGGTACAGTATTGTATATTGAGCGAGTAACGGTATTGTATATGACAGTACTGTATTGTATATTCCGAGGGTTGCAGTGGGTACGGTTTGGTGATATTATCAGTTAAAGGAGGGGGCGTGGTGACGGGTTGTGTAATATTACATTATCGGTATTTGTAATATTAAGCAGGGGGGAGTGTGTGTTCGTATTGTAATTACATTTCACCGGTAGATTGTAGAAATAGCTATAACGCCAGTGACACGATTAAAATTGTTAGAGGCTAGCAGTGACTTCCAGTCGTGGTGTCATCGTGTGACAGTGTGCGCGGTCGTAGGCTAGTGAGCTGAAAGGTGGGCCGAGGTAACGGTAGTTCGTTATTACCGTTCGGTATTGTATATTCCAGTACGGGTATTGGATATGACGTATATATCTGTACAGAAGTATGTAATCAGTACCGGTATTTGTATATTACAGTGCGGTATTGTATATACAGTACAGTAGGACTTTAAGTATGTATATTTCAGATGTGTATTCAGGTAGGTATTTGTATATTTACAGTAGGTATTGTATATTACAGTACGGTATTGTATATTACAGTACGGTGTATTTGTATATTTCAGTACGGTTTATCTGGAACGTGGTATTATTCAGTACAGATACGTTTTGTATTTACAGTACGTATTTTGTATATACAGTAGTGCGTTATAAGTATGTTTTACGTATGTAGATTGTATATTACAGTACGGTATTTGTATATTACCAGTACCGTATTTGTATATTACAGTACGGTATTGGTATATTTACAGTACGGTATTTGTACAGTAAGGATGTATCACACAGTAAAGGTAGGTACGAGTATTTGATATTACCGTACGGTATTGTATATTACAGTACAGGTATTTGTTTATATACAGTACGGTATTGTATATTACAGTACGGTATTGTATATTACAGTACGGTATTTGTATATTACAGTACGGTATTGTATATTACAGTACGGTATTTGTAATATTATACAGAGTACGGTATTTGTATATACTACAATTGCGGTATTTGTATATTACAGTACGGTATTGTATATTACAGTACTGTATTTGTATATTACAGTACGGTATTGGTATATTACAGTCGTATGTATATTACGTACGTATTTTGTATATTACAGTACGGTATTGTATATACAGTACATTATTTACGTATTTGTATATTACAGTACGGTGTATGATTTACGGTATTGATATTACAGTACGGTAATTTTGTATATTACAGTACGGTCTTTGTATATCTACACGATGACGGTATTTATGTATATACAGTACGGTATTTGTATTACGTGGTATTATGTATATACAGTACGAGTGTATTGTATATTACAGTACGGTATTGTGTATATTACAGTACGGATTGTTGTATATTACAGTACGGTATTGTATATTACAGTACAGTGGTAGGTTTTGTATATTACAGTACGGTATTTGTATAATTACGAGTACGGTATTGTCTTTACAGTAACGAGTATGCGTATATTAACAGTCGGTAATATTATATTACAGACTAAACTATTTGTATAGTTACAGACGGTTGATTGTATTTAACAGTACGGTATTGTATATTACAGTACGGTATTGTATATTACAGTACGGTATTTGTATATTACAGTACGGTATTGTATATTACAGTACGGTATTTGTATATTACAGTACGGTATTGTATATTACAGTACGGTATTGTATATTACAGTACGGTATTTGTATATTACAGTACGGTATTGTATATTACAGTACGGTATTGTATATTACAGTACGGTATTTGTATATTACAGTACGGTATTTGTATATTACAGTACGGTATTGTATATTACAGTATGGTATTGTATATTACAGTACGGTATTGTATATTACAGTACGGTATGTGTATATTACAGTACAGTATTTGGGTAGTTTATAATATAGTTTTAGTATATAGTTTTCCCCTTCCATTCACTTGCCCCAACATCATGTGTGGCTGATTGTATTGCACCCAGTCTGATCATATGTCCTGCAAACCGATCAATATGTTTGAGAGATGATTGCACCATGTCTGGATGGCAGATATCCCACCCTGCCTCTTCGAGCAGGGTGGGCGAGGGGGCGTGATGAGGGGGCGTGGCTACGCTGTATGATGTCATTGACATCACACAGTGGGTGGGGCATACATGCTAGGGGGTTAGGGGTGTGGTGTGGGCATGGTGTGGGCGGTCCGGAGGCATGGCAGACAGAAAGGGGGCGTAACAGGGAGGAGATTCAGGACTCCTCACCATTGCTGGAGATCGGGGTGGTCTCACGGGAGCGCGGGAGACCACTACTGACGTATGTCTGTACAAACAATGTAACTAAAGGTAACCATTTGAACTCCAGTGCAGGTGATTACCCTTCATTGCTTGCATACATGTCTAATTATTTTACCCCATTCATTTATAACTGTATGTGTAGTTGGGTGCTGGAGCCTTTGTGTATATATACAGTTTTCGGCTATTTATACCTTGATTCCTATTGGTCTGTAACCTTGATGACTGTCCTGTATTTCCGGGCCGAAACGCGTAGGCCTCACAGACCTACTATGTTACAATAAATGTTGCTATTTTAAAGTCCTCGGAATGCTCCGTACCTACATGGATAATTGTTAACTGTACTGACCAGGCAGTTGGAGTCTGAACAGCTGTAAGCACCAAAACTCATTATTATTAAATGGGTAATGTGCCTTTAAGAAGAAAAGCTGTAAATGTCAGAATTATTAATATATATTAATATTAAGTTGAGAATGGGAAATTGTCTGTGTGTAGAAGATACAGAAACCCCCCAACATACATAGCAAACTGTAATCACGCACCCATGATTTGTCTAAAGCTCCATCCACATTTGGGATGTTTAAATCTGCCTGTATAGCAGCCACTGGAGTGGATTGTGCTGCCCCCTACTGTCCAACCTCAAACTGAACGTGTAATTGTTATTAAATTGTTATTAATGGTAATTGTGATTAAAGGGTAACTGTGACTCATTTCCCATTACATGTGGAAATCAGGGACTGGATCCCTGGCTGGGGGTCTCAGGGTGAGAAGTGGAGGCTTCCTGACACATGTGCAGGTATAATGAGCGATAGGGGGAGATATTAAGTGCGAGGAGTGTTTACACAAGTCGCATACAGCTGGAAAGTCCAAACAAACTCTATATTTATTACCCTAATTAAAGCCTAACGTTACCCAGCAGTACTCGCCTTGCTTTAAAGGGAAACTAATTAAACAATCATTCTCCATGTGACTAATCGCCTGCATTGCTCCATATTCCAAACCATCTATTCTGCTTATGGAATATTTACCTTCGATATGTGGCCCAGTTGATCCTAGTGGGGCCCCTGGAGAAATCCTAGTGTTTGGGCCCCCCCCTAAAAGTTGGGGTTGATTGGTTCCTACCCCCTCTAGTGTATAACTGAGAGAACCCTTGAAGCCACACAATATTATAGGGGCAGTATGAAGACTGGCAATAGTTGGTGTGTAGTTCAATAAACTACTACAGTAGTTTATTGGAGCATATGATTAATGTTTTAAATATATCCTCCAAAGCAACCAGTATGGCAGCTCCTGCTTATAAATGAACCCAGTTCTCCAGACAGTGGCATAACTACCAGATACACAGGGCCTGCAACAGCAGGGGGTCCAAGGACTAAAAGGGGCTGTGATCAGCTTATGTTAAAAAAAGCCAATCACATGCACCTTTACTGCATACGCCCCCCTTGAAAACTACAACTACCAGCATTCCCTAGTAGCATTCGCAATCCTGTTATAATTCAATAAAAACAATAAATGGCCCCATGAGTATGTCATGTTACATTCCTGATATGAAGTGAATGTAAATGTTTAATCTGTTTATGTCGAATCCCACACCAGGGACTCTGTCCATAATAACTGGTGCCCTTCCCATGAACTACTATTTAAAGGGGAAGTTCGTTTTACTTTAAATAGTAAAAAAAGGACAATAAAAATCTAATTAAGCAAAGTTTAACTTGCACCTCTAGTCTAATAATATATATATATATATATATATATAATAAATATGGGAACTCTATACAAATTGCCGTCACCTGAATGTTTGTTCCTTTCTTCATTCAGGAACACTTTGAAATAGAGAAAGAAAGTTTTGTTTTATTTTATTTATATAGAAGTGTATGATGTATGTATATTTATCGTATATATCAACATTTTTTGTGCCTTCATGTTTCAAAAATGATTTGTCAGCTTCCAAAACTAAAATAACAATATTAAGAGTTTGTGGTTTCCAAAAATATGATCTTTATCCAACCAGCTATAATCATTTTAATGTGAATTTACTCAAGGGGAAATGTGTCATTCAGAAGGTCACAGAGTCTTGTGTTTGGGAAGAATATTGGTAAAAGACATAACGTGGAGTGTGAACTATTTATGGACTATCTACGTGGCATTAATGAGATGTCGGTTACTCAATCCAAGGATGGATTATTATTGAGATGTGGGTTACTAGATCCAAGGAAGGGATTATTTTGATATGTGGGTTTACTAGAGCCCCAGGATGTATTTTTTGAGATGTGGTTTACTAATCCAAGGATGGATTATTATTGAGAATGTGGGTTACTAGATCCAAGGATGGAATTTATTATGATGAATGTGGGTTACTAGATCCAAAGGATGATTTATTATTGAGTGGTGGTTAGTAGATCCAAGATGGATTTATTATTGAGATGTGGGTTAACTAGATCCAAGATGGAGATTATTATTATGATTGGGTTACATAGGATCCCAAGATGGATTTATTTTGAGATGTGGGTTACTAGATACCAAGATGATTTATTTGATGTTGGTTACTAGTTCCAAGGATGGATTTTAATTGAGTGTGGGTTACTCAGATCCAAGGATGGATTATTATTAGAATGGGTTACTAGATCCAAGGATGGATTATTATTGAGTAGTGGGTTCTAAATCCAAGGAGGATTATTATTTGATGTGGTTACTAGATTCCAAGGATGGTTATTGAGTGGTTATTATCCATGATTAGATGTGGTTTACTAGGATTCCAAGGATGGATTATTATGAGATGTTGTTACAGACTCCAATGATGGGTTATTAATTATGATTGGGTTACTAGATCCAATGGAGGTTATTATTATTTTACTATTCATGTGGTTATTTTGTGTGTCATCCAGAATGTTATGGAATTGGTTCTAGATCCAATGTTATGAGATGTGGTTCTTGATCGGATGGATTATTAGACAGTGGTTACAGCCGGTGTTATGGTTACTAGATCCAATGATGGGTTTATATTATGATTGGGTTACTAGATCCAAGGAGGATTATTATTATAAAGGTGGGTTTACTAATCCACGTGATGGATTATATTTTGGATGTGGGTTTACTAATCAAGGATGGATTATTATTGAGATGTGGGTTATCAGATCCAATGATGGGTTAGTTATTGAGATGGTGGGGGTTACGTACGACCAAGTATGTTAATTATTATTATGTGGGTTTAAAAACTAGATCCAGGATGATTATTATTATGAGTGGGTTACTAGATCCAAGGATGGATTATTAATTGAGATGTGGGTTACTAGATCCAAGGCTGGATTAGTTATCTGAAGGATTGGTGTGATTACTCGATCCAAGGATGTGATTATATTATGAATTATTGGTTAAAGGGTTACTAGACCAGATAGGATGTTATTATTGAGGTGTGGGTTACCTAGGAAGTATCGAAGCAGGCCCAATAGATTATTATCGGATGTGGGTTTACTAG